>JARYGA010006801.1:0-37126 GCA_030545235.1 Helianthus tuberosus
CGTTCCAAATCGTTATAACTCGGCCCAAAATCGTATTCTTTTTAATTGTGAAACTACTTTTGGTCGTCTCGCTAATTACATTCTAACCTTCGTGACTCGACCACCTCGTTCATCGTATTAACAAACCACCAAAGGGTAAGTTAACAATCATCAGATTCGGTCGTTACCTACATAACCCCCACACATAACCATGGGTGTAGTCTGATAACGGGATTTGTCAGATCCTATGGTACCATAACCTAATACTGGTTGGCTTGATCAATGCTAATGAATGTCATTTGTTATGTAATTACAACCAACAAGTTCGTTCACATTATTGAAATCATATTTAGTTTAATATAAACCATCTTAATCGTTTTTGAAAACATTGTTAAAATATTGAAATCGTTTTGATACATATGAATCACCCCAAAACAATTGAAAACAGTAAAATAGGGGAACTATGTACTCACATTTAATGATAGGGTATCCTTGATCTAAAGAACTTAGCGAAGCTCAGACAAACCAAGGAAATTCAAGTAGTACCTAGTAATCGGATCACTATGTTCGGATGGTTAACTATGTGCTATGTTAAGTCTTACATGCCCAATAATACCTAAACATGTTACTAAATCAGATTATATGTGAAAAACATGTTCACATATGTAAAATACGGATTTAAGCTTCAAAAGGGCGTTTTGGTCATTTCTTATGGGCATACAAGCTAACTAGCAAATGACTAACCACTCATATGTGATCATAAGGTATAACCTCAGTGGTTATTCCCTATGCAACTATGATCACTAATCAAGCTTGGTCGGATCCTAAAGATCGACCAAACTGGTCGGGTTCGAAAGTCTAAGCGGTTGTTTAGACCGCTTAACTTACGACCTTAAACAAGCATTAAACTAATAGTGACGAGTTAAACATGTCAAAACATGTTTAACTATCTTATAAAACTGATTTGGTATCAAAACAATGGGTTTTGATACCCGAAAATAGTTCCGTTGCAAAATGCGTACTAAAACGCATTTTGACCGAAACTTTGACTCGTCACTACGCCTAGTCAACGTGGTAATCAGTGGGTATAATCGCTAAGGATTATAACCATCGTGATTACAATCACGTTGCAAAGTTCAATTGAACTTTGACTTGACCAATTGATGGTCAAAACCGAAAGTCAAACCGTTGGCCAAACTGTTTGACTTTCTGCTTAAACATAAAGAATAAGCATGAAAGAATACTTACAAAGGGTCCTAGCTATCTTTTCTACAAAGAATAATCAGATTAGAAAGCTCCAAACACTTGGGAGAGCTCTCAATTCAGATGTAGAGAAGATATGGAGGAAATGAGCAATGAACAAGTGAAAGTGCTTGGCTATTTATAGTTGCCATGAGCTTACAAGATCATTCCATGTGTTTGTGTGGCCATCAAGGATTAAATCATGGCCATACAATTGTTAGGAACTGATTAGAGGCCTTGGAGAACACTTAAACTTTCCCATCACACAAAGAATTTACCATAACAGCCCCTGAAGATCAAACAAAATGCTGAAATTGAATTTCTGTCGCTGGGCACACTCATACGGCCCGCGTAAACTATGGGGAGGGGGTCACGCGGCCCGCCTGGGCTCCCCAGTTCAGCACAAGTTTGCAAAATTACAGTTCAGGTCCCTGCATGTGTTTTGAGTCCATTTCAGGCCCTTTTGACCTCCGTTAAGCCATTTTCAAGGCTCTACAAGGTCAATAAAGTTTAGAGGACTCAAAATATTCTTGGAACACTCTCGGATATCGGCTCGTTTGGTCGTACGGTCGCGTTGTTCGTTAAATTACGACGAAACTCAAACGGACGCGAAAACGAACCAAATTAAGCGACGAATGGTATTTTTGCATGCCGATCACTAAAATAAAAATATTTTAGTGTGTACAAAAATTTTGGATGTCCAGATGTGGTCAGAACGTAAGATATGCACGAAAATGCAAACTTACGTCGTTTTTTACACTTTTAGTCCTTGTAAGATCAAATAAGCATGTTTTTGCACACCGAACCACTCAAAGCTTATTTCTAAGCTATGTTTAGGTTATTTATGGTATGTTTAGCTTATGATAAAGTTCCAGACTCTTCGATACCATACGAATCGGTATAGTTTCGTAGTTTGACACAAATAGTCCCTGCGATCGAATAGACTTGTTTTCAACACACCAAACCATCCAAAACTTATTTCCAAGTTATGTGAAGGTTATTTAAGGTATGTTAAGCCTATTTCACTATTCCGGAGTGTTTGTTGCATTAAACTGGTTATATTTACGCATCGGTGCGCGTATAACCTTCCAGAAAGCGATTTAGAGCTTGAAATCGGAATCGAATCGAATTGTAAAATCATTAAACATAAATACACATATAATAACACCAAAACACATTGTTTTACTAATAATTAACATTGTTTTGCATTGTTCATCGATTACAGAGCACAGTTGTCACATATGTGTCCCTCGATACCGAAGTATCGAGACTAAAAGAATATAACTTAACAAAACCCCGTCGGGTGGTGTGCTCCTCCTATAGCGTTATAATTGTTAAGGCGGGTTAACAAGTAGTATGAATTCTAGCATGATCCTAAGCATAACAAAGTATGTATAATGGATTGAATGAATAAAGTATGTTTATGTGAATCGTGCATTTTAACAAGTAAAACATGTTGCACCCAAAGTGTATTAAAAGCAAAAAGGGTCAAGTGAACTCACAAAATTGTATATGCTTTCCGATTATCCAAGAGTGACGAGTTTGTTGAAAATTGGAGAATGAATATGTTTGAATTGGAGTTTAAGGGACGTTTAGATTCGGGATTAGGAATTTAAATACACAAAAATATGTATACGAGAAAATAATCATCTAGACTTAATACTCGTTTTTGACACTATTAAAGTCGTAGGGTTTGGTATGATTTCATGGGTTACAATACCCATTAGAATCGTAACGAGGAGTTAAGTACTTAGACGATGTAACTTAATACCATGACGAATAATCATTCAATTAACATCAGGGTTCGGTTATTATATTTTATATTTCTTATATTTGTTCTATATAGTATATTGTATTAGATTAGTCCAACAAGAATCTCATATAAGTCATACAAGGAGGTAGGAGGATAACCTTTCATTTAAGACCTCTTTCGTATTTTCACCAATGGGACAAGTTTTTACAAGGACAACAAGGATGGTCATGATTGAAATAAAATAAAGAATGAATTAACTAACCACTCGAGGGACAAATCATCAAGTGAGGAGGTTGATTGGAGGTAGGATAACCCAAGCTTCCAAATAATCAAACACTTCCATCACAAGTCTTGTTACGAGAACGAGCTTGGAGGATACAACACTTGTGGGTAAAAACCCTTTTAAAAATTTAAAGTTTGGAGGGATTAAACACCTCCGATTGTTATGTAACAACCTTGTTTTTAAGCTTAATCATAGACTTGATTAGTAGCATAAGGACATAGGTTTATATGAATAAAACATGAGTTTAAGAAAGTTTAGTAAAGTTTTCTTCCAACACAGAAAGTTAGACCTCAAAAATGGGATGTTTCACCATGGTTTGCCATGGAAAACCTTGTCAGAACAATCCTAGAGGTGTTCCACACTTTGTATAGGAAGAAGAAATGAAAGACGATGGAAGAAAGGTGAGATTTAACTCACTTTTGCGACTTGAATGATTCTGCCTTGAACTGACTTTTTCAGCTGATTTTGAGTGATTAGGGAGTGAGATTAGTGTGTTTGCAAAGTGGAAAAAGTATGGGAATGAAGTGGGTTTTATAGGAGATGATTAGGGTTAGTTTAGGTGATATTAAATGAAGAAAACACACTTAACAAACACAAGAATGGCCAATAGATGGAGCTGAAACAACATTCTGCCAGATCGAAGGGGTCACGTCGCACTACCGTAAAGGTCTTCCCTCGTCGCGCAGTGCGACGGGTTGTGGTTCCGGAAACAAGTTTTAAAAGTGGCAGTTTTGATCCTCATGTTTGTTTAAGCTAGGTTTTATTGTATTTTAGGGTGTTTTTATGTAAGAATGGTATATTATAAGGGGTTTTAAGTAACAATAACATAAGAACAAGTATGGGTAATATGGTTAAGTATACGTATCACGAATAAGTATCGTATACATTCACATGACGTATATATTTTCAAGTTTAGCACGTTTTCACATGAATGACGAATAAAGATTCGATGCCTAATGAATTCAAATGTATAAGCATGTATGAATAAATAAAGTATTAATTGTATGAAATAAATGCATTTTATTATGATCCAAGTCTCGAAATCTACAACGTTACAACTGAGAGACGGTTACAAGGAATACAAGATTCGAAAAATAGGATTACGAGACAAGCTTTCTAATTAAGGAAAATACGAAAAAGCAGGGTGTTACAGTCTCCCCTCCTTTAGGAAATTTCGTCCCCAAATTTATTCAAGTGGAAGACTTTGAAAAAGGCAAAATGTTGTTTCAGCTCCATCTATTGGCCATTCTTGTGTTTGTTAAGCATGTTTTCTTCATTTAATATCACCTAAACTAACCCTAATCATCTCCTATAAAACCCACTTCATTTCCACACTTTTTCCACTTTACAAGCACACTAATCTCACTCTCTAATCACTCAAAATCAGCTGAAAAAGTCAGTTCAAGGTAGAATCATTCAAGTTGCAAAAGTGAGTTAAATCTCACCTTTCTTCCATCTTCTTTCATTTCTTCTTCCTATACAAAGTGTGGAACACCTCTAGGATTGTTCTCACAAGGTTTTCCATGGCAAACCAAGGTGAAACATCCCATTTTTTGAGGTCCAACTTTCTGTTTTGAAAGAAAACTTTACTAAACATTCTTAAACTCATGTTTTGTTCATATAAACCTATGTCCTTATGCTACTAATCAAGTCTATGATTAGTAAGCTTAAAAACAAGTTTGTTACATAACAATCGGAGGTGTTTAATCCCTCCAAACTTTCTGTTTTTAAAAGGGTTTTTACCCACAAGTGTTGTATCCTCCAAGCTTGTTCTTGTAACAAGACTTGTGATGGAAGTGTGTGATTATTTGGAAGCTTGGGCTATCCTGCCTCCAATCCACCACCTCACTTGATGATTTATCCCTCGAGTAGTTAGTTAATTCATCTTTATTTTATTTCAATCATGACCATCCTTGTTGTTCTTGTAACAACTTGTGTATTGGTGAATATACGAAAGAGGTCTTAAATGGAAGGTTATTCTCCTACCTCCTTGCATGACTTATATGAGATTCTTGATGGACTAATCTAATACAATATACTATATAAAACATAAAAAACAAATATAAAATATAATAACCGAACCCTTAACGTTAATCGAATAATTATTCGTCATGGTATTAAGTTACATAATCTAAGTACTTAACTCCTCGTTACGATTCTAATGGGTATTGTAACCCATGAAATCATACCAAACCCTACGGGTTTAATAGTGTCAAAAACGAGTATTAAGTCTAGATGATCATTTTCTCGTATACATACTTTTGTGTATTTAAATTCCTAATCCCAAGTCTAAACGTCCCTTAAACTCCAATTTGAATATATTCATTCTCCTATTTTCAACAAACTCGTCACTCTTGGATAATCGGAAAGCATATGCAATTTTGTGAGCACCTTGACCCTTTTTGCTTTTAATACACTTTGGGTGTGAGAGTCCAGGATCCGGCGAGTTTGATGGAGCTTTGGTCCTGAAATAATCGGTTCGGTGATAAGAAATGAGTAGAAGTAGAAAACGACACCGAACAAGTCAATTTAATCTGGTTTCTATTAATGTATAAAAGTTACATATCTGCGAAACCAGTTGGACAACATCTCCTATCTGGGAACCAAAAGCTTATCAAACACAAGACCCAAGCACCTTTATATATAGGACAAGCCCCTTCGTAAGAAGCTACATAGCCCCTTCGTATGAAGCTGGTGAGTGGTCTTGTGGATCCATATAAACTGATCAAGGTGTCCGTTCATACGAAGGGACTCCCTTCGTACGAAGGTACTATAACATCACAATACCTTTCAGTTCGTACTAGATTTCACACTATTCTATACAATATTCAACACATGCTCTATCTAGCCTATTCGCACAGTGGCAGACATACAAAATATGCACCAACAGATTCCCCATTGGCTGTCACTGTCAAATTGTCACATTGAAAACCTTGAGCCGTGTTTGAATATTATGCAACTTCAATCAGGCATCTTGAAATCTTCAATCGATTCCCCCTTGATTGATGATTCGGGTTTGCTTTAACAGTGTTTGAACAAATTCCCCCTGAAATGAATCTCCAGGTCTTTGTTTGCACAGATCACGACTCCTCCTCTGATTTGCTAAACTGCAATCTTCACGAACAATCACCAACTTGAAACTAATCAATGCAGTTATTTCTATTTCAACTTTAACCACATCCGCATTCGGTTTTTGAAATATCATTTCAGCATCATCGATCTCGCTTTCTACCTGCTTGATCTGTTTATTGTACAAAAACCCAACCAGAAATTGATAGAAACTTCAAACACCCCACTGGTTAATGTCAAATCTATGATTACCCCTAAAAATCTGAAATCCTATTTTCCGTGATCAACTTTAAGCACCTTCAAGAATGATAGATCCGTGTAAACAGTAATTTCCACAATCAGCAAATCTTCAACGGATAACGAATCGTCTTGTAACGTATACTGATCTCTGAAGTGTTCGTCCACAATCAGATTCATCTTCTCAGACAATCTAGATCTCAGAAGCTATCATCCACCATCAGATTCACATTCTCGGACAATTCTGAAGTCGGAACCACCCGAATATTGTTGCATTGTCACGAATTTCAAAAATGCTGGAACTTCATCTGAAAATTTTTATTCTCCCTCATTTTTGCAAATTCTGATGTCTTATCACTAAATTCCCCCTCAAACTAAGCAATTCAGTCTCTTGTCATCTCTGAAAAACTTGACTATACTGAGAATATGACAATTTCTGCCCTGAATGTCAGTTTTTCATCTATGCAGATTTAACGTTACGGCCTATAAATAGTCAGATACTTCAAATAATAGACATGTTGCACCAGCATCTTGACTATCCCACTAAATTCTACAATCCGTGATCGCATCATTAAATATGTTGGCTAAAGTTCCGGACGAAATGACAATAAAGTACCAAGTGTCCCTTCGTACGAAGCTGGACTGTCCCTTCGTACGAAGCTGGACTGTCCCTTCGTACGAAGCTAGACTGTCCCTTCGTACGAAGCTGTAACAAATTGACAATTAAGTTCTGCATGTCTGTTCGTACGAACCCGGGTGTGCCTTCGTACGAACCCAGGAGTGGCTCTTCGTACGAAGCTGCGCATTCGTACGAAGCTGCGATGATTTCTCAAGAACACTTCTAAACACAATTTTCGATCCAGAATCTTTATTAGTTTGAATTTCATGATGAAACTTCACAGGATTATGCGAAAATCAATTTCGAACATAATGATGTCTTCAATTTCAAATTCCATCCGTGAATTGATCTACAATTTGATGTTTTTTTGATATTTTATGTCAAAACTCACTACACATTAAAAAATAATGAGCGCATGTGATTCAATCAACTGTTAGATCAATTGAATCAGTACCGTAGCTCTGATACCAATTGAGAGTCCAGGATCCAGTGAGTTTGACGGAGCTTTGGTCACAAAATAACCGGTTTGGTGATAAGAAATGAGTAGAAGTAGAAAACGACACCGAACAAGTCAATTTAATCTGGTTTCTATTAATGTATAAAAGTTACATAATCGCGAAACCAGTTGGACAACATCTCCCCTCTGGGAACCAAAAGCTTATCCAACACAAGACCCAAGAACCTCTATATATAGGACAAGCCCCTTCGTACGAAGCTACATAGCCCCTTCGTACGAAGCTACATAGCCCCTTCGTACGAAGCTGGTGAGTGGTCTTGTGGATCCATACGAACTAATCAAGGTATACGTTCGTACGAAGGGACTCCCTTCGTACGAAGGTACTATAACATCACAATACCTTTCAGTTCGTACTAGATTTCCCACTATTCTATACAATATTCAACACACGTTCTATCTATCCTATTCGCAATGGCAGGCATACAAAATATGCACCAACAGGGTGCAACATGTTTTACTTGTTAAAATGCACGATTCACATAAACATATTTTATTCATTCAATCCATTATACATACTTTCTTATGCTTAGGATCATGCTAGAATTCATACTACTTGTTAACCCGCCTTAACAATTATAGCGCTATAGGAGGAGCACACCACTCGATGGGGTTTTGTTAAGTTATATTCTTTTAGTCTCGATACTTCGGTATCGAGGGACACATATTATTCATACTTAGTCTCATCACTTTTGTGGTGAGGGACACTTATATTCTTGTGGACACTTGGGTTTGACTTTTAGTTATCCATGATAGTTTGACCTTGTATACCAAATTGCTATGTTGGATTGAGAAATACTTTTTATACTTATGTCACATGTCTAAAACTAGTGTACTCGCCAATACTTTGTATTGAACTATGCTTTTTAAAACATGTTGAAGGTTTTAAGATGATGTTGATGATGCATGGAACATAGTAGGATGCCTAGATACTCATTTTAAATTGTGTATTCTTATTGTAATTCTTTTATTTCAAATTATTGTATTTGTCTTCAATATTTGTAATTTACTCTTTAGAAATGAAATGAAATTCAATCTTTAATACTTGTCGCAAATACTAGTGTTATGATGTCTTGAGCAATCTGTTTCGTCTCACTACGATGTTTCCGCCATCGGTTGGGGTGTGACATTGAGCGCGACAAATATTCGACGATTAGAGTTACGATAGAGAGTATATATATTATTGTGTCACACCCCGACCACGTAAAACAACGAAACCGTGGCGGAAACGTCGGGGAGTGTTGTAACAGAATCATCGTTTCAACAACCATGGTAATTAAAGTTTCGTTTTATTGATTCATTAAGTAAATTACATTGTCTTAAAACCAACAAACAAATTAAACATCGTCTATTATCATTATTAAGTCACTAAGGCCTCGTCCAGATCCTATGTGACTCATGCATCCTAGCAACCAACATCAAGCAATACCACCTGAAACATATGTAAAAACAAAGTCAGCAAAGAAATGCTGGCGAGTACATAGGTTTTATGAGAGTATCGGATTCATGGCTCGTTTATATGTTGCAGTACCTCATTAGACTACAAGAGTCAAAAGTACAAACCTCATTTTGAAAAGTGTATTGCAACATAGTTAACCAACTCAAATAAAGATGGTTATAGTTTATAAAATCTCGTAGCCATGATTCTTATACCCCAAAACATTTGTTTTAGTAAACCAACTCGTAAAATATCTCGTAAAAACTCGTTAACAAAACTCGTATGATTTATATCATTTCGAAAACCTCGTTGTGTGACATCGTTTCAAAATCGTTTTTCCCAAGTGAACTAAATAATGACAAGATATGTAATATGATAAAAGCACTTATATATAAGATGTACTAGCGGCGTATCTACCATGCTTTTATCATGCTACACCCATCCCATTATCTAATCACTACCCAAAACCAATCATTTATCCAATTCGTTTATCTCGTTTAAGTCGTTTCAAATCGTTTAACTCGTTTCCAAATCGTATTCGTTTTAATTGTGAAACTACTTTTGGTCGTCTCGCTAATAACATTCAAACCTTCATGACTCGACTATCTCGTTTCTCGCATTAACAACCACCAAAGGGTAAGTTAACAATCATCAGATTCAGTCGTTACCTAACATAACCATGGGTGTAGTCTGATAACGGGATTTGTCAGATCCTATGGTACCATAACCTAATACTGGTCGGCTCGGCCAAAGCTAATGAATGTCATTCGTTATTTAATTACAACCAACAAGTTCGTTCACATTATCGAAATCGTTATTAGTTTAATATAAACCATCTTAATTGTTTTTGAAAACATCGTTAAAATGTCAAAATCATTTTAATACATATGAATCACCCCAAAACAATTGAAAATAGTAAAACAGGGGAACTATGTACTCACAATGAATAGAAGGGTATCCTTGATCTAAAGAACTTAACGAAGCTCAGGCAAACCAAGGAAATTCAAGTAGTACCTAGTAATCGGATCACTAGTAAATAAATCGACACCTAAATTGGAAGATCGGACAGAATGAGGTCTTGTAAACCAAATGAGTGTTGGAACTCATGTGATATGGTTTAACAAAGCCTACATTCTAAATCGGAACCTAACCTAAGTGCTTTCGACCCGTTACGACCCGTTTAGGTAGCTTATGCTACTTTAACGCGTCGTGTGCGCAAAAGCGCGTTCGAGACGTCTAACTAGTCCTATGACAAGTATTATATGCCTAAACATGTTTAAATATGTTGCACAATTAGTTAGGTGATAAATGTTTGGGTTACATATGCTTAAAATCCAATTATGCATGAAAAGGGTATTTTGGTCATTTTCCTAAGGCATATAAACTACCTATCATATAACTACTTAAACTATGTGACCATAAGGTATAACCTCGGAAGGTTATTCCCTAGGAAACTATGGTCACTAAACATGCTTGGTCTGATCCTAATGATCGACCAAACGGGTCGAGTTCGAAAGTCTAAGCGGTGGTTTAGACCGCTTGACTTACGACTCTAAACAAGCACTAAACTAAAAGTGACGAGCTAAGCATGTTAAAACATGCTTACCTAAGTTAGAAAACAGGTTTTGATATCAAAACAAAGTGTTTTGATACCCAAAAGTAGTTTGGTTGCAAAATACGCTTAAATGCGCATTTTGACCGAAACTACGACTCGTCACTACGCCTAGTCAACGTGGTAATCAGTAGGTATAGTCACTAGGGACTATAACCATCGTGATTACGCTCACGTTGCGAAGTTCAAACGAACTTCTCGTTGACCATTGACTGGTCAAGGCTGAAAGTCAAACATTGTTTGACTTTTATGCTAGGAAAGCAATAAAAGAATGAAGGAAGCTTACAAAGGGTCCTTGCTAGAACTTGATCTTATAATTCTCAGGTATGAAGTTATAAAACCTCAACTTAGAGAATTTAGATCAAGTGTGAGTTGCAACAAATGAAATGCTAGGCTATTTATACTTGTCATGAACTCACAAGATCAAAACAAGTGTTTGTGTGGCCATCAAGCATTAAATCATAGCCATACAAGTGTTATGAGCTGATTAGAAGCCTTGGAGAGGTGTTAACTTGGTTAACACACAATAATATTTGCATAAACAGCCCCTGAAGTTGCAACAGAATGCTAAAAATGAGTTTCTGGTTCTGGGCACTTTTAGGCGCCCCGCGTAAGCTGAGGGACAGGGCTTATGCGGCCCGCCTGGTCCCTGCTGATCAGCCAAAGTTTCAATCTTGACAGCTTTGGTCCCTGCATGTGTTTGAGCTCATTATTGGCACTTTTAACACCCGTTAAGCCATTTTTAAGGCCCTACAAGGTGGTCAAAGTATAGAGAACTCAAAATATGCTCGGAAAACTCTCGGGTGTCGGCTCGTTTGGTCGTACGGTCACGTTATTCGTCAAATTACGACGAAACTCAAACGGGACACGAAAACAATCCAAATTAAGCGACGAATGGAATTTTTGCATGCCGATCACTAAAATAAAAATATTTTAGTGTGTACAAAAATTTTGGATGTCCAGATGTGGTCAGAACATAAGATATGCGCGAAAATGCAAACTTACGTCGTTTTTGACACTTTTAGTCCCTATAAGATCAAATAAGCATGTTTTCGCACACCGAACCCCTCAAATCTTATTTCTAAGCTATGTTTAGGTTATTTATGGTATGTTTAGCTTATGATCAAGTTCTAGATTGTTCGATACCATACGAATCAGTATAGTTTCTCAGTTTGACATAAATAGTCCCTGCGATCGAATAAGCTTGTTTTCAACACACCAAACCATCCAAAACTTATTTCTAAGCTATGTGAAGGTTATTTAAGGTATGTTAAGCCTATGTCACTATTCCAGAGTGTTTGTCGCGTTAAACTGACTGCGTTTACGCACCAGTTTGCGTATAACCTTCCAGAAAGCGATTTAAAGCTTGAAATCGGAATCGAATCAAATCGTAAAATCATTAAACACAATTATACACATAATAACACCAAAAAACATTGTTTTATTAATAATTAACTTTTTTTACATTGTAAATTGATTATAGAGCACAGTTTATCATTCGATGGTTCAGGAACTTATTCGCCATTTGTTCCTTTTCATATTCGGGACAGAATTTTCTTTCCATTAGCTGTTTAAATTCTTCCCAACTCATGGCATAGGCCATGTTTCTTCCTTTGGCTTGAAGTACCGTATTCCACCATTCTAGCGCCCCTTCTTTGAAAAGATGCGACGCATACATGACCTTGTCTTCCTCAGCACATTTACTTATCATAAGTACTGCTTCGGTTTTCTCCAACCAACGCAGTGCTGCAGTTGCCCCTTCATTGCCTGCAAATTCAGCTGGTTTACAAGCAAGAAATTCTTTGTAAGTGCAACCAGGCGTTGCAGCTTTCATTTTCTTAGGGAGTGGGGCCTGCCGTGGATCATTATCGTTGTTAGTATGATTGCCACCTCCGTTTACACTATTACTGAAGTTATCTTCTTGGGTACGTTTACTAGGAATGATTTGTTGAGGTTCAACAGGTTTCTGTGCAGCAGCAAGGATTGTTGGAATAACATTGGCTATTCCTTGAGCAACGATATTTTCGATATCTTGCCTAGTCATAAATTGATCTTCCGGATTTTGTTCAGATTGGTTCACTTCATTAACTGGTTCATTATTAGCATTTTCCATCTGGTAATTAATATATATATATCAATTATTAGCATAAAATAAATAACAATTATATGCAAACAATCACACAATACAACACACGTATAGCCAAAATTGTCGATTTCTCGACGTCTATTTCTTTTTATTTTATATTATGCATCAGTACACACCGTTATCTTACAAAAGTTTTATTTGTAGGTTATTTTACAAACTTATTTTATTATTATTATTATTACTATTATATGTGACACCTGGGTCACTGCGACCATCAAACAAATACCAAGCCAATGAAATATTGTATTTCATACTTGGGATCTGTATAATTATGTGTGTCTTTTGCACATAGCAATTCTTATTCGATTTCAAGCTTTAAATCACTTTCTGGAAGGTTATACACGCACTGATGCGTAAATATAACCAGTTTAATGCAACGAACACTCCGGAATAGTGAAATAGGCTTAACATACCTTAAATAACCTTTACATAACTTAGAAATAAGTTTTGAAGGCTTTGGTATGGCAAAATCAAGTTAAATCGCTTACAGGGACTAAAGTTGACAAACTGCGAAAGTATGCCAATTTGAACTATAACAGACATTCCGGAACATGACCATAAGTTAAACATACCATAAATATCCTTTACATAGCTTAGAAATAGGCTTTGAGGGGTTCGGTGTGCTAAAATAAACTTTTGGGTCATTCAGGGACTAAAAGCGTCAAAAAGTGCGCAAGTTTGCACTTTCGCGCATAACTTACGTTCTGAATACATCCGGACATACAAAAATTTATGTAAACACTAAAATATTTTATTTTAGTGTTTGGCATGAGAAAAATCCATTCTTCACGCAATTTGGATCGTTTTTCGCGCTTATGCGCATTCCGTCGTAATTAAGCGAAC
This sequence comes from Helianthus tuberosus, assembly GCA_030545235.1. NCBI lineage: Eukaryota > Viridiplantae > Streptophyta > Magnoliopsida > Asterales > Asteraceae > Helianthus > Helianthus tuberosus. The sequence continues at coordinate 13,736 of JARYGA010006801.1, forward strand.
ATCGCGATTGTACGGCCAAACGAACCGACATCCGAGATATGTTTGAGCACATTTTAAGTTCCCTATACTTTAACTTCATTTTAGAGCTTTGAAATGGGGATAACGGGGCTTAAATGTGTCAAAAATGCATCAAATAGCAAGTTTGGAGCTTCAGGGGCCTGTTCTGCCATTTTTGAAAGTGTCAGACCCGCAAGGTCCTTGCGCACCTCAACACTTTTAGTGTTATGGTGCGTAAGCAGGGGTCAGATGCAGAAAATCATTTTTGGCTGCTGTTATCAGCTTTTAAACACTCCAAAGGCCATTTCCACATGTTGCTAACTAATCATGAGGGGCCAATTGATGTTCATGAGCTTGCCAACAAGTGTAGGGATGTGATCATTCCCTCTTCTCCAAGAAACGATCCTAACGGTGAACCGAAATTATAAATACCCAACCCACTTCATTGCAAAACCCACTTGAAATCTGAGATTTCTCTAAGTTGGGGTGTTTCATCACCTCATACCTGAGAATACTTGGATTATCAATCTTGCGGGGACCCTTTGTAAGTGTTCCTTCATTCTTTTATTGCTTTTCGAGTCCGAAAGTCAAACTTTGTTTGACTTTCTGCATTGACCAGTTTATGGTCGATGCGAAGTTCGTTTGAACTTCATAACGTGAGCGTGATCACGATGGTTATAGTCCCTAGTGACTATACCTACTGATTACCACGTTATCTAGACTCAGTGACGAGTCGTAGTTTCGGCCAAAATGTGCATTCTTGCGTATTTTGTAACCAAACTACTCTTAGGTATCAAAACCGTTTTTTTATACCAAACCTGTTTTCTAAACTTAGTTAAGCATGTTTTAACATGCTTAGCTCGTCACTTTTAGTTTAGTGCTTATATAGGGTCGTAAGGTAAGCGATCTAAACAATCGCTTATACTTTCGAACCCGACCCGTTTGGTCGATCATTAGGATCCGACCAAACACATTAGGTGACCATAGTATATAGGGAATAACCTTCCGAGGTTATACCTTATGGTCGCTTCGTTTAAGTAGTTATATGATAGGTAGTTTATATGCCTTAGGTAAATTACCAAAATGCCCTTTTTACGCCAAAATTCATTTTAAGCATATGTAACATAACTTTTGGTATCTAAACTGATTTAGTAACAATATTAGACATGTTAAGGCCTATTTTACTTGTCATAGGACTAGTTAGGCGTTCCGAACGCGTTTCACGCGAACGACGCGTTAAAGTAGCATAAGCTACCTAAACGGGTCGTAATGGGTCGTAAGCACTTAGGTTAGGTTTCATTGTAGTATGTAGGCTTAGTTAAACCATGTTACATGAGTTCCCATACTCATTTGGTTTACGAGCCCTCATTCTATCCGATCCTCCGATTTAGGTCCGTTTATTAATGTAGATACCTATATTAGGTGCCGTTTGATATTCGTGACCTTCTAGCATTGCTTGGTGGTTATCTTAGGACTTCTGAGCAATCTCAAGTGAGTACATAGACCCCTCTTTTACTGTTTTCCAAACTGTTTTGGGGTGAAACACATGTGCCTACTTGTTACTTTCATGCTTTCCTGTTTTCACATCATATACTTGCTATGTTTATTAGTACATTTATAGTACATGATTTCAATACATTTTATGCTATGTATGCCCATTGTGTGCATACTTAGTACATCACTTTACAATACATTTTACGCTATGTTTGCCCGTTGTGTGCATACTTAGTACATCACTTTACAATACATTTTATGCTATGTACGCCCATTGTGTGTATACTTAGTACATTGTTTTACATTACACTTATGCTATGTATGTCCATTACGTGCATACTTAGTACATTGTTTTACATTGCATTTCTGTTGCATATGCTCATCCAGCATATGAACACATTATACTACATTTTGAACCGTTGTAACCATTTGACTATGTGAACCGTCGTAACCCTTTGATTATATGAACCGTTTGTAACTATTGAACCGTGTGAACCAGTTGTATCTGTTGACATGATTTACATTTGACAATAGACATTTGACTATACATAAACATTTCTACAATTGTTAAACATTTTACTTTGGTGGTTTGGTTTGAGTAAGTGATTTAAGTAACGAGACGTATGTAATATGATACAAGCACGGTGGATACGCCGCTGGTACTTCCTATATATAAGTGTTTGTATGATATCACATATTGTAGCCTTATTGGAATCATTTCAATTTGAGACATATAACATTTTATACAAATAACATACTTTTCACAAGACATTGATTTACAAACAACTTATCTTATACAAACTCATTTTACATGGTTATTCATTTAACCATACATTATTCTCTTATTTATACATATCATCTGATCTTATCATTTTTCAAATGATTTACAAGACAAATCAAATTACAAGGTTCATGACTAAACATTTTCTCAAACATAAGTCATGAATTCTGTTTTCACAAAACCTATGTATCTCACAGGCATTTTTATGCTGACGTACCTATTTTCACATGTGTTTTCAGGTTATGATGCATAGGACTTATCAAGACATACTTAGGCGGACCTGTGCCTTAGTGACTTAAAACGAGACAAGAACTGGTTAATTTATGTTATGTACTCTTTGGTTCTTGTTTAAAACAATGTAAACTTTCATGTTTGATTAATAAAACAAAACTTCAATTGCCATGGATTTGAAACAATTAATTCTGTTACAACACTCCCTGACGTTTCCGCCACGTTTGGTTGTTCCACGTGGTCGGGGTGTGACTTTATACAATCTCAGTTTCACCACCATCCTATTTCTGGGCACCTTAGAAGCGACGTTCCCTCTCGTCGTACTTCCAGGAGATTTGTTCTCCTACCTCCTGAATCCTATTTCCTGCACCTATCAGCTCCTCGCTAAAATGGCGGAGTTCAGCTAAATTTTCATTACTCATTGGTGGGTTTGGTATAGGTTCTGGGTCGAACTGAGGGAAAAAGGTATAAGGGTTATTAAGAAGGTTTTGAAACTGCCAGTCATTAGTCCACCACTCGTCCATTCCTAGAGGTTGGGTGTGGATCAAAGGTTCTGGGATGGCTAGTTCCAAATTTATTGGAAGTTGAGTTTCAGCAGGATAAGGGTAGAGGTTGGTGTTGACAGGTCTAATGATATCACAGCTTGCCAATACGCGATCTAATTCTTCCTGTAATGGCAACTCCTCAACTTGCTTAGAACTTTCCCCAATTTCCATTTCCGTTGGTCTAGAACCTTCCCCCATCTCGATCCCTTTTCCTTTATCCATGGGATTCTCTATTTTGGGAATTTTCGTAGTCGCTGGTTTTCTCCTGCGTACACGTCTCCAGCCTACAAATCTTCTTCTTTTCTTAGGCTTTGGTTTCTCCGGAGGTGGAGCTTGAAATTCCATAGGTTCTTCTACATCGGCTATGTAACCAGTGAAGTCATTGGAAACTTCTATTTTCACCGGATAAAGAATGAGATTCTGAAGGGCTTCAGATAACTCATTCATGTTGTTTAGCATATATGCAAAAATGCACACAAAATGCTAAGTTAAAATTTTATAAAATTTTACAGAAAACATTTAAGTATTTATTGCATATATCGTGTGACTAACAACTGAAAATTAAAATATACTGGGTTTTATTGTAAACTTATTTATTTACTGGGTAAAATTTTCTCTATAGTTTCTGGTTTGTAGATGGTATAGGTGCTAATACTGGGTCAGGGTATTTAAAATTTTGCATTTACTGCAACAGTTGCTAACATATAGAGATCTGCCCATTTTTCATCTAATTTATCTTCCCATGGTGGGTTATTGCCTAATTCCTGGGTTCCCTGATTAACTTTCACTTCTTTTGGTTGTGACTTCTTCATTTTCTCTTGGCTTTTTCTAATAATCAAACTTCTTTTATTAGGAGAAAGTGGTTTCTCATATTGTGCCTTACGAACAAATATTCCTTCCTCAGGATTTGCAGAGTGTTTTGAGGATGATGATCCTTTTTCTTTCGGTGTAGTATCTAATTTATGATAGATGTCCGAAAGTCTTTGTTTACCCATACTGTAAACAAATATTCAAATAATAAAACACATAATCACAAAATGGTAATCCGTAAAAAATAAGTATTTTCTTAAATACTTAATTGGCTTAAATCAGTGGCTCTGATACCACCTTTGACCCGGTCAGGAGCCGCGGAACAGGAACCCGTGGTATTTAAATGATGCGACAGCGGAAGATTTTAACAGGATCTTTTTAAAAACTTGAAATGCCCGATTATTTTATTTCATAGTTCGGGATAAACCCCGTAATTTACAATAGAGGAATTTTACTAGGAAATTCCTTGATTTATTAAAACATGTTTATTCATTTTAACTGAGCCACCTCTTCAAGCTTGTTAGTGCTCCGTAGCACGTTTTCCTTGATTTACAACAGGTCGCCTGAAACATGTTTTAAAAATATTTTGTCAGCGGGGAAATACTGGTGAATCATTCATTTCGACAAAATGACACATAGTTATGAATTACAGCATAAGAGTGATTACAATGGCTTTTATCTTATTTTTATCTGGCGCCTTGTCACCCGTGTGACGATGGTCATACCACTATTGGGTCCCACCCCAAGTAGTGACGTTTATCACGGTGAGGATTTATTAGCCTAACCCGTGAGAAATTAGTAATGTGCACAATACCCCACTAGCCAGTGATTAAGATAACCACGACTTAATCCCTGTAATTATAACATTTGAAAATGGAGTATTGTAAAATAATGTTGATAAAAAGAGAATGACTCACATTGCAGATTTATACGGGCAGAGTTTAGCCTACTGATTAGCCTGATAACCTAATTTAAATAACAATGCACATGAACGAGGTCAGTAACTAATACAACATTTACGATAACTCACGAGATTAAACCCTCACGACGAATGACAAAGTGCAATACTTAAACATCCCTCGAATTCACGACGAATGACAAAGTATAAACCCAATTTAAGCAGCACTTAAACATTCATCGGATAGTTTTAATCGATTGGACATTGAATCGTAGCAGCGATCGAGTTAATACCCGGTATCGGAGCAGCGCCTCGCTAATTTAATTGAAATTTCGACTTCAGAGTAATGAGAATTCGTTTGTGAGAGTTTTGATCGACACAGAATGAAAGCTCCTGAGCTAGGCTATTTATAGGTGAAATATGGGGCTGTCGCCGCCCGCGTGAGCTATAGGCTCACCCTTACGTGGCCCGCCTAGCCGCCTACTCTACGCGTAGGTTTGATGGGTCATGGGTTAGGATTGCCAGATGGGTTATACGTGGCCTGGATGCTTATCCGGTCAAATTTTAAGTTGACCCGGCCCGCGTAAGGATCTGGTCATCCTTTACGCGGCCCGCCTGAAGACCAAAATTTTGGATTTCTTGATTTTTGATACGGATTAGGGTTTCTGGGGTCAGGGTTTTCACTTACGGGTCAGTTTAGAACATTTTTGAGAGTCCTTACAAGAGGTTTGCTTCTTACACTGCCAAGTGACCAAGCGAGGTCCAAAGAATTGGCATCCTGTAGTTGTTGATTTTGTGTTGAGCTTGCAGCAACCGAAGTCAAAGTCTGAATATCCTTCGAGCTTGAAGTCACCATCTTTGGGATACCACAACCCCAGGCTTGGGGTTCCTTTCAAGTAGCATAGGATCCTTTTGACGATGGACATGTGCGAGGCTCTAGGACTTGACTGATATCAGGTCGCGAGGCAAGTCAGGTACATTATATCAGGTCTGGATGCTGTCAGGTACATCAGCGAACCAATCATCAAGCGGTATAGAGTCTCGTCAACCTTCTCTCCGGTGAGATCAGGGTTTATACCATGATTCGTTGCTAATGGGGTAGAAATCGGCGCCATCTCGGACATCCCAAATTTCTCCAGAACGTCGTAAACGTACTTCGTTTAATGTATGAAAGTTCCCTCAGGCATCTGGTCGACTTGCAGCCCTAGGAAGAACTTCATCTCACCCATTGACGACATCTCGAACTTATGCTTCATCACTTGTTTGAAATCTTTGCAGAGTTCTTCGTTCGTTGACCCAAAAATAATGTCATCAACATATACCTAAACGATCAGCAAATGGCCACCGACTTCCTTAGTGAAGAGAGTAGCGTTCACCTTGCCTCGGATTAAGCCGTTGGCAAGCAAGTGTTGAGAAAGCGTCTTGTACCAGGCTCTCGGGGCCTGATGCAAACCATACAGCGCTTTGTCCAAGAGGTAAACCTTATCTTTGTGAATTGGGTCAGTAAAGCCCAGTGGCTATCCGACATAGACCTCCTCTTTCACCTTTCTGTAAAGGAACGCCGACTTGACATCTAGCTGGTAAACTTTAAAACCTTTCCATGAAACGAAAGCAAGGAATATTCTGATGGCCTCAAGTCGAGCAACTGGAGCGTAAATCTCTGTGAAGTCTATCCCCTCTTGCTGACTAAAGCCCTGAACTACGAGTCGAGCTTTGTTTCTGACTATCACTCCACGGTCGTCCCTTTTGCATTTGAACACCCACTTGGTGTTTGTCTTTCTGTGTCCGTCAGGCAGATCAACAAGTTTCCATACACCAAGTTTCTCGAATTGACCCAGCTCCTCCTGCATTGCATTGACCCACGATTCTTCTGTCAGTGCTTCTTTGTATATTCACGATTCGATCTGCGAAATAAAGCAACTGAGTGAGAATTCAGTCTGTAATGGAGCAATTTTAGTATAAAAGCAAGTAAGGCCATGGTCATTCTGGCTTCTTGTGCAAACTCCTGATTGCAGTTCTCCTATTATCAACTCCTCGGGGTGATAGGAAAGAGTCCTCGACATAACTTCACCGAGAACGTTCACCTTGCCTTCCAAATTTGTGACATTCTGGTCCACGACTTATTCATCAATATGAACTGTCTGATCTGAAGATTAGATCTGCTCCCCCTCAGATTCTGAATCACCGTGATCAAAGGTCGGGATAACATCAGACTCTAAATCATCATCATTGACTGTTGTCTGACTTTCTGGAGCAGGCTCTTGTTCCAAAGAAGTTGGAGTTTGCTGAACATCATCATTTTCTCCAGTGTTACTGGGACCAGCTTCATCATCGTTGGAAGTTTGTTGTTGACGTTTAGAAGACCTTGCTGGAAATCTTCCCTGGGATGCTTCATATTCCCGTAAAATGTCTAGTTCATCAAAGTACTCTGGTTCTTCTTCTATCTCAAATGAATCCCATAAAGCATCATAGTTGAATCACCATGAGTCTGCGGGCTTCTGTGGAGGCATTGTGTAGCCTTGACATTCAACGTGTTGTGCTTCGATGATCCTTTTGAGGCTTGGAACAAAGACTCGTCTGAGTGGACTGAAATATCCTATAAAGATACCTTCCAAGCTCTTTGAACCAAACTTGCCATCGGGATCTAGAACTGTGCAGGGAGAACCCAACGGCTCTAAATACTCAAGATTAGGCTTGCGATTGTTGATCAACTCGAAACACGTTTTATTATGTTTCTTCACAGTGAGTACCCGGTTGAGCGCATAGCAGGCGGCTGATATAGCTTCTCCCCAAAAATTGATTGGTAACTTTGAATCAGCTAGCATCGTTCGCGCCGTTTTGATCAGCGTTCTCTTCTTTCTTTCTGCAACTCCATTCTGTTGTAGAGTGTACGGTGCGCTGAACTCTTGCAATATACCTTTTCGATCGCAGAATTCCTCCATTCTGTTGTTTTTGAATTCCGTACCATTGTCTCTTCGCAGTCTGCGTATGCGGGTTTGGTATAGATTTTCTATCTTTTGGAACAACTTCAGCAAACTCTCAAAAGTTTCATCTTTCGACTTCAGGAACATCACCCACGAAAATCTTTAATAATCATCGGTAACCACCAAGCAATAAAGATCACCAGTAATGCTCTTGACATTCACAGGACCGAAGAGATCCATGTGAAGTCTTTCAAGTGGCTTCGAGACTGAGTTCACCTTTTTACACGGATGGGATTTCTTGTGTTGCTTTCCTTTCAGACAACTTATGCATTCTCCCTTCAGGTGGAAACTCTTCAAATGAACCCCTTTGACAAGATCATTATGCACCAGCTAGTTCATCTTGCGTAGGTGAATGTGGACCATCTTTCGATGCCCCAACATTGACTCCTTTTCAGTATCGTTTGATATGAAACACTGAGGGTGACCCGTGGTAGTCGTAGCAACGCTCATATCCAACACGTACAGATCATTAACCCTTTGTGCTCGAATGATAATCCACTCCTCGTGGATGAGAAACCCCGGCTTCAAAATCAGACACTCCTTGTCAGTGAAATGCGTTGAATACATCCTGTCATAAATCTGAGAAATGCTGAGCAAGTTGTTCTCCAGCTCTACTATGTAGTTGACTCTTTCAAATGTAACGACACCATTTGATAACGTGACCTCCCCAATAATACGTCCTCCTTGATTTCCTGCGAAACCGACATATCCACCGTTGAAACCTCAAACATCGTACAACAGGGTCTTTCTCCCTGTCATGTGCCGGGATGCTCCACTATCCATAATCCACTTCGAGATAGATCTCGGGAGCTCCTGCACATTTCACAAACACTTAGTTAGTAGTTGAAGCAACCCAAGCCTCCTTTGACTCGGGTAGCTTGATGTGAGTTGTTGCAATGTACAATGGTGGGAAGTTTTTGTCGTTCATTTTAAGACTCTCCTCAGATCCAACCTCAACCTCTTTGTATAAAAAGAATTCGTCTTTCGGAGGTTGACAAGATGGTTGGTTTTTCTTTGGAACATACTTCTTCTTAGGTGGAGTCGAAGTTTGTTTCTCATGTTTTTCATAAAAATCCAAAGGTAAATCCATCCTAACCGGTTTGGTTGAAGATGGTTGTTTTGAAGTATCAAAAACCTTTGGTTTTGACTCAACTGATGTCTTAGATTGAGATTTTGGCTTCCATGTCTGTTGTGAAGAAGCAACCCGTTTGTAAAAATGATCAGTTTTCTTTACCGGCTGTTTTACGAGTTCAGTTTTGACTTTAATGTTTTCATTTTTCAAAATCTTCTTCTCAACAAACATTGGCACTTTGCATTTGACATCATTTTTCTTTCTCGGATTCTCAATAACCACATACTTAGGTTTTGAGTTGGTGCATTTTCGTGCAATGTGACCAACTTCGTTGCATTTGAAGCAAGTACGGGTGTCAACAACCCGACTTTTACCTTCAGTCTGAGGCTGTGAGGCCTTCTTTGCAAAAACTTCTTCGTTTGTTTTTGAAAATATTTCCGATTCTTGCTCGAAAATTGAGCTTGAGCTTTTCACAAACACTTTCTTTTCTACAAATTTTTGTTTCTGAAAGTTCCTTTTTGGATAGTTCTTACCACCCTAATAACCACCCGACCATCTGTTTTGGTTGTTTTTGTTAAAACATGGTGGTATAACAGGTTTCTTATAGTAAGATTTAGCACGTTCAAAGTTTAAAAACCTTTTGGAACTCTTTAACCCTTCAATCTCAGAAACATCAATTTCAACAAGTTTGAAAACTTTCTTTAGCTTATCGACATTCACATTCTCAATTGGAAACTCAATATCCGAGTATAACTTATCAGAACCACACATTTTGTACATAACAAGAGTAGGTTCATCACTTGAGTTGTTCTGGGATTTCGGTTTCAAAATGTAGTTGTTCAGAAAACATTCTTCATCTTCAGTCGAATCACTGTCTGATTTTAATACATTCTCAACAACGTTCTTTACGACTTCAGATTGAACACTATCTTCATCAGATGATGAAGTGAATGTGACATCAATTGTTTCTGGAAGTTTTTCAACATCGGTTTTCTCACTTGTTTCAGAATCGTTATCTAACCCAGATTTCTTCTTTGAAAAATTGTTAAGCACAGGTGGTGGAACTTTATGATAACCCACCCCTGTTTCATCTGAGTAGATGTTCTCACCAGCTTTGTTCTTCCCGATTGGTTTGGGAACAATGTGTTGAAGAACAAAGCTAGCGGAGTTATAGCTTGTCAACTTTAGATTGATTCTTTCATTTTCAATCTTAGCTTCTTGGAATTGAAGCTTAAGACTTGCGACTCATCCAATTGCTGGTTGATTTGTTTTTCTTTTGCCTGAAGAACTCCAGTCAAATGAATGTTTTCTTTGTAAGTTTTACCTTTTCGTTCGTCAGAATCTTTTACTGACCTTTTCAATTTGTCAAAATTTTCAGCAATTGTTCTGTTTTCAAGAGTAAGTTTTTCATTTTCTTTTTGAAAAAGTTCAACATCACTTTTATCTTTTTCAATCTTTCCAGTTAATTCTTTGATTCTCTCACTAGAAGCCTAAACCAGTTTATCTCGATTTAGAACTTCCTTTTCAATCACACCGACTTTTTCAACCAGATCCTGGATTGTTTTGTTTAAGAGATACGCATGTGTACTGCAGACTTTGCACTCTTTCATGCAATTTCTGCAAACACTTTCTGTGTTAGCACAATCAGTCTTACCTGATTCATTGTTTGAACCACTACTACTGACCTTGCTTGATGACTCAGAACTAGAAGTAGACTAGGAATCTACCTCAAGTGCTTTTGCCATAAGAACTTGGTCTGCCATTTTCATCAGATTTTCTACTGTCATTTCTTTAGTAGTGTCGATGATCCCTTCGTCTACCTTCTTTGACTCTAGCCTTTCTTTCTCGGCTTTCTTTGCAGCGTCGATCTTGTTCTGTTCTTCAGTTGCCGATATTGACTTTATGAGAGTTTCGACATCAACTAATGATGGTTCCACATAGATGTTGCCTTTTGGATCTAAGTAACATTCACAATCTGGATCCCATCTTCTTGCCCTTTTGGCTTCTTTCCAAGCTTCGTAGATCTTTTTCTTCATATGTTGTGCCAACATCTTTCGACGGATGTATGTTGTCTCTTCTCCTGTTTGTTCAGTTGTTGCCATAAATGCAAAACCAACTGCATCTTCATCTGGCAAGAATTCACTCTAATCGAAACCTTCATCATCCTGGATGACTGCCAACGCTCTCGATTTTTCTTTTGGAGTCTCCTCGGTCTGTTTCATCCTCGGTGGCTCCTCACGGTTTTGATGATAAACAGCTTTCTTCTAGTAATCATCATGAAAAGGATTTGCTGTTTCATCTGCTCCAGAGTTTCTACATTCACACTTGAAGTGCCCCTTTTGCTTACACTTGAAGCACGTCACCTTGGATTTGTCGAAACCGAGTTTTGTCGAAGGACCTCCAATAGTATTTCTCCCCGTGATCTCCATGAATCGTTGTGCTCTGCGAATTACACTTGCCATGCACCAACGAATATCAATCAACTCCATCTCCTTAGGATCTATCTGGTTATAGTCCTCTTTTGTAAGATTGGTGTTTCCGATCTTTCCAGCTACCAGACTTTCATACGACTCCAGAATAGAGGCAAGGAATACCATCTGCTGTTTTGCTGTCTCCTCGTTGAAATTCTGAGCATTATTCAGATTGACAGCAATGTTGCATTGAAAAACATTTTTAGGAGCACTTTGAGACTGCTGGTTGCTTGACACTGATGAAGAATAACCACTTCCATGATAACCGCTGCTTGGCGAAGAACTGCTGCTGTTCTTTTCTTGAGTCACAATGTTTGAACTTTCAGCAGTAAAGGCAGTTCTTGGAGATGTAGCTTTTGGAATCATACTTCCCCGATATTAGAGATCAACATTCTGTTGATATGGTGTGCTGTTCACTTTATTCATCTTTTTTTATCTCCAATTCATGACTTTCGAATATCTCGATCAACCAATCAATCGTCACATCTGCTATCGGTTTGGTATTTTTCAGCACCAGACCAAAGTATTGCCAGTCTTTCTCATCTGGCAGAGATCCAAACAACTTTTCAACCATCTCATCTTCGGCTATTGTGATCTCATATCTGATTAGTTCTACCTTCAGATGGCAAAACCTTTCAATCATATGCCGTATACTCTCGTTTTTCATACTAGTGAATAAATCAAATTCTTTTTTCAACAATCTTTTCTTGTTTTTCACAATTTCCTCACCTCCGATACACTTCTTTTCCAGTTTACCCCATAAATCTTTTGAATTAGTATAGTCAACAAGAGATATAATGTCATCTCGAACTGATTGATGAAGTAGGGCAATACACTTTTGTTCAGCAATAAACATATCCTGTTCAGTATCAGTTAAGTTTTCATGATCATGTCTTGTAGCCTTGAAACCATTTTTCATGCACCTCCAGCTTTCGGTGGCTTGTTATATGTTCGGTGGCTTGTTATATGTTCCGTAGCCTTGAAACGCCTTTAGCCATCCATCAAACCTGTTAGACCATCTGTTGTAATCCTCGATTGCCATCAACTTCGGTGGCTTGTTATATGTTCCGTAGGCATTATCGATGCTTAGAGAGTCTGCAATCGCCTTTTTCGGTTTCGTGATGGTATTTGTGTTTGTGGATGTATCTCCTGTGTTATACGCAAAAATGTCGCTGAATGGGTACAAAAAGTCGTCTCCCATCTTGAAAATCCTGAAAAGTCAAACACTTAGAAAAATTTCACAAATTTCAAAAACTTGAACACTTGGATCGAATGGTCGTCCGATCGAATGGCAATTCGATCGGATGACACAAGTGAATCAATGAAACAAGTACCAAGTTTCGGATGGCACAAGTGTCGAATGGCGATTCGATCGGATGTCAATCCGATCGGATAGTCGTTCGTAAAATGTGACTTGGCCTTTAAACTATTTAAACCTCAAATCTTATCCGATCGGATGTCAATCCGATCGAATGGGATATGACGTCAGTAATGAAACAAGAACAAATCTAGTGCAATCCGATCAGATAGCAATCCGATAGGATGAGTGACGTCATTTTGCACGAAGAACAAGACATGGTTTTTGCTCAATTTGAAGGTGTTTTAGTCCGAATTTTGGATTGAAAATTTGTAGGATTATTCTGTAATGAATTCCGATCAGTTTGATACCAAATTTAGTCAATTTCGTCCATAAAATCTAGGTCAATTTTGAGTTTTTCTGATTTTTAGGTGTGCCGGTGAGATTTGACTGAAAACTGCTGAAAACGAGTGAAATCTTAGTGAAATTGCTGTAGCTATCTCCGATCCGATCTCCTGTGGCTCTGATACCACTTGAGAGTGCCAACGCAGTAACGGTTTTAGTAGAAGAACGTGGTAGAATCGATCAATGACGAGGTGCGGAATCCCTCGGCATCGTCAGAGAATCACCAACAACGATATCCACGCTTAACATGTCCAATTTCATTGATAGAATGTGAAAATACAAGAGTTCCAGATGACAATCGGACAGAGCTTCGCTATGACAATCAGACAAAAGGTTATAGACAAATGGCGCTAGTCCACTATGTAAAGGCAATTCAGGGAAGGTGTGGGTGTCACCCGATCGGATGGTTATCCGATCAGATTGCCATCCGATCGGATGGCCATCCGTCCGGATGACACATGTCATTCGTTCGGATCACACTTTACAGTTATCGTTCTGTTCCCTGTTTTGTCTAGATACAAAATACATACATATACAAATATACAACGACACATACAGGACAAAATACATAGACTCGATACAGACGGAAGCTACAGACATAATGCACTAACAAAATTACACTAAGGGGTAATATTGTCAAAAAACCCACTCACATGAACTGGGTGTTCAAAATAAAATGCCATAAAAACACCCAATACAGAAAAATGCCATGAAAATACCCTGTTAAAAACGTCATAAAACACCCCGTTCAGAAAAACGCCATGAAAAACTTAGTTGAAAACGCCATAAAACACTCATTTCAGAATAACGCCATGAAAATACCTAGTTAAAACGCCCTAAAAACACCTAGTTCAGAAAAACGCCATGAAAATACCTAGACTAAAACGCATAAAACACCTGGTTCAGAAAAATGCCATAAAAACTCAATTCATTTTTTTTTTCGAAAAGTATATCAATAGTATACTCGTTGGAAAGATAAAAAATACTGAGTTTTATGGTGTAATTTTTTTAGAAAAATAATCACGTATAAAAAAGTTATTTTCGTTTAAATATGACGGGGGAAAATGGCATGTGATTAGTATGTGCACCCTTGTTTGGATCTTCCAATTTTACCCCTCCTGGTAGTTAAAAGGTTCCTATTATTTACAAAAATGCCACAGCATCATCTTAGCCACAAATCACAAAGATCCTATGGCTGAAAATCGTTCTCACACTTCAAATCGTTTTCTATTGATCCCATTCCTATATATATATATATATATATATATATATATATATATATATATATAGGGAGAAGATCATGCGAGAACCAAATCTTATTGCGAGAACCGCGAGAACCAATGTGAACACAACAAAAAATCACTAAAAATAGCTAAAAATCACACAATTTTTTTTATATAAAAATCGCTACTTTTCGAAGCAAAAAAAAAATGTTTTTTTTTTGCCACTAAAAGTAGCGATTTGAGCATAAAAAATATAAAAAAAAAATTTTAGAATTTTTTTTATGTTTTTAGATTTTTTTTAGATTTTTTTAGGTTTTTTGGGGGTTTAGTTTTTAGCATTTTAGCTGGGGGGGAGGGGTGGGGGAGGGGGGTTTAGGTTTTTGGGGAGGGGGGGGTTAGGTTTTTTTTAGGTTTTTTGGGGGTTTTAGTTTTTAGCATTTAGCTTGGGGGGGTTAGGTTTTTTTTGGGGGGGGGGGGGTTAGGTTTTTTTAGCTATTTTAGGTTGTGTTCACATTGGTTCTCGCGGTTCTCGCAATAAGGGTGGTTCTCGCATGAACTTCTCCCTATATATATATATATATATATATATATGGAAGGGTTAAAATGAAAACCACCTCTAGTTGCGAGAACCGTAGGAACCACTTATCAACCATTGATCTTTTGTGATGGATGGTTAAAAACATTTTAAAATATTTTTGTCTTATATGTTTTTAATATTTTAATGTCATACGGGTAGTTTAGTAAATTTACTTTTTTTTTGTCTAATTGTAGTAATTGTTTTTATTACTTTTTTTCTTAATTAAGTTTTTAAAAGGGTATACAAATCAATTTTTTTAGATTTTTTTACAAAAAACAAAAAAAATTTTACGGGTTAAACTTTTATACAAAAAGCAAATTTTTTTACGGGTATAAAAATCAGATTTTTTTACGGGTTTAAACTTTTTTTACAACTCGGTTTTAGAACACTTCTTTTACAGTTTTAAAACATTTTTACGTCCCGGTTTTTAAACATTTTTTACGGGATAAAATTTTTTTACGCCAAATTTTTTTACGGTTTTAAACTTTTTACAAAAAAACAGATTTTTTTACAAAAAAAACAATTTTTTAGTTTTTTTTACAAAAAAAAAAAAACAATATTTTTAGATTTTTTTACAAAAACAATTTTTTTTACGGGTTTAAATTTTTTTACAAAAAACAAAAAAAAATTATGCCAAACAAAAAAAAATTTACAAAATCTTTTTTACACAACTTTTTTTACAAAAAACAATTTTTTTATGCCAAACATCTTTTTACGCCCCAACCCCGATTTCGGGTTTACGAAATTTGAAAATCTTAACAAACGAGCTCACCCAAAAATCACAACTCAAATAGATGTCTCAGGATAAGTTGAAACTTATCATCATCGACTGAAAAAATAAAAAATAAAAACCAACAACAAAAATCAAAACCATGTGTAGATCTTGAAAAAAACGGGGTTTGGCTCAAAGTTTTCAATAATCATGGCTACAAAGTGGGGAAAAACCTACCATCCACCATCCTTGCCACGCCATCATCATCAATTGTCAGAAACAATGTTTAGAACTATCACTGCCAATAATTTTTTTTTCAACTATCAACAAGGACTCCAGAAGGAAACAATATTTAGACCCACTTTAAAGAGTAGAATAAATCAACTCAAGAACTATCGATTCAGAGAATCACGACCAAGAAATCCGTTGCATATGTATATACAGGTTATAAGGAAATAAATAGATCAGATCAATCATATCTATCCATTAAAAAAATGTCCAAGGGAGGAAGACTCACAGAAAAAATCACACACAATTACAATTGTGATTTATACCAAAAATCAATCAGCAACCCAACCCCACGTCTCAGCACCACCGGAACCACCGGCACCATGTTCGGGTACACCTTAACCACCCGCGTGGTCTTAACCACCAATAAAATCACCGCAACATCCTTCAATCCTTCATCACAAAATCCCTAAAAAGCTCAATTAAAGAGAGAGAGAGAAACAGATCTTTGTGATAAGAGAGAGAGAGAGAGAGACAGATCTTTGTGATAAGAGAGAGAGAGAGAGGGTGAGAGAGAGAGAAACATATCTTTGCCTATTTTTACCAAACTCAAACCCCTTCAAAACTCACATACTCTTGTGACAGATGCGGCGGTAGAGGGGTAGTTGTAGGTGTTGGAGACGGCGGAGAGGAATGGAGGCCGGAGATGTTGAGCCGATGACTTTATCCCCAAAACACCTAGGGTTCCGGTAAGCAACCACCTAGGGTCTGGTCGGCCGTGAAGAATGACGGTGATGGTGGGTTTCTGACACCGATCACCAACCACCATCATCCACCTACAAAACATCATCACCCTTCGAGTTCACCCCTCGCCACCAGCCACCATTCTCCGTCGCTCCTCACCACCAATCAACCACCTCCCACCACCGTCTTCCGCCGCATTCACCTCACCACCGATCAAACATCTGTGGTTCTTGATTTGGGTTTGAGATAGAGAGAGATTGTGATATGAGAGAGATAATGGATTTCAATTTTTTTTTTGGGGGGGGGGGGGTGGGGTGTGATGAAATGTCTGTGTGTAGAATACTTTTAAGACAAGATGATATTTGACAGTTAGAGTAAATTCCTAAAATACCCTTTAGGGTATAAAATAATAGTGTATAGGTGGCATAATCTGATTAGTGGAGAGGAGTTCTCACGGTTCTCGCAACTGGGGATGGTTTTCATTTGAACAGATCCATATATATATATATATATATACATATATATATATATACACACACACACACATATATAGGGTCAAGATTTAGGGAAAACGGTGAAAAGTGTGAGAACAGTGAGAACGCTTATGGATCGTCCGATCAAAACAATCTATGGATTAGATTGGCGCGTTGGCATTTTAGTAAATAACATAAATTTTATTACGTGGATGCGCTTCATTAAGGGTAAAAATGGTAAAACATCATTTCTTACATAAAATGGCAAGTAAATACAAAACGCCAATTTTATCACTGCGTAGTTTTTCAGTGTCTTAGTTAAGGTATTAGGCTACAAAAATGCCATAAAATTTAAAACGCCATATTATATAAACGCCTAACGTTACATCCGGATAATTGTTAATTGCATTTATTGTTATAAATAATATCCCGCCTAAACTACGCGTAAAAAAAATCCTATAAATAGGAACGTCTCACCACCTTCCGTTGATCACACCAAAAAAACGCACAAAACACAATGGTTCCTAAATACCACTCACTGTAAAACGCCAAAAGTTGAGAGAAATCAACGATGGCAAACATCTTTTCTTTGATACTCAGTAATGTTCTGCATGAAGTTTCGTTGAATGGTTTGTTAGGTGAGGGGAGTAAGATTTTGCTACATGAGATGGACAAATTTCAAGAAAAAGGGATTGGTGACACCCATATGTCATTTTGTCTTCTTTGTTCTTGAAGAAGGTTTGGATGAGGAGAAGAGACCGATCCCAGTGTAAATGCTACTTTGGCCTCGTTGATGATAATGAAGATGATGGGCAAATAACATCCACCCACACGGAGTCGATCTATGTCTCCAACATCCACAAAACCACTTCAACACACGAACAAGAAAAAAAACCACACCAACCCAAAACGCCATATATTTGTGACAGTTGTAGTTTTAAAAGAAGAAAGAGACTGATGACACTGAATATTTAGATCATAAATTGCTTCTATTTGTTTTTTTTTAATTTTCTTTTTCTGTTGTTTGTTATGTAATTTTCAGCAAAGAACAACAACACATTAATTCTGTAATGAAAAATATAATAAAACGCCAAACGGGTAAATGTCTGTCACTGGGCGGGAAAAAAAAGTCATTATAAAAGTAGACCATGAGAACACAACTCAACACGCCAAGCATTGTCTAAAACACCACATATTGTCCAAAACGCCAAAAACTTAAAAAATGGCTAAGGTTATTGCATGGAGGTTTGAAAGGTCGGAAAGACGATTCATCCTAAAGTTCTCTGATAGGAGAAGGGTGAAGGTAAGGACAATCAAAGCCATACTTGATATGTCTAAAGGGGTTCAGAGGGATATTCTGGCCCTTGGGGTTCCAAGGGCGAACGATTGTGAAAGAACTCGAACAGTAATAAGAAGATTGGAGAGAAAATTTCAGGCAGAAGATGATGATGATGATGATGATGATGATATTGACGATACTCCTCTACCAATAGTTAGCAGTTGGGTGGTGCATGAAGAAGCAGAAACGGTTGAAGTGACTTATCAACATGGGGTGAAATATTCATTGCCGATGGAGGAAATATTGAAGACAGAGAGGCTACATCTGCTTGAACAACTCTGTGATTTTGCACCTTCGAACGGTGCAAAGTCTAGGGTTGCAATGATATTCAAGTATAGGTTACGGCAAAGAAGAGACCAAATGATGGCGTTATACGCCAATCTAAAACTTGATGATGATGAATCTGAAGAAAGTGAGGAACAAAGCGATGGGTACAACTCTGATGTAATCCCATCCACAGAAGACTATTAGTTAATTTTAATTTCGTATTATTGTAATATTATAAAATATTAATCAATGGTAATCAATTATTAACAAACGCCACGAACGCCCAAAAAGTGACCTGGGAAACGCTAGAACGCCAAAAAAATTAACTATGTGACACAAAAAGAACTAATTCAACGAGACAGATCCAAAAAACAGTAAAATACCAAGTAATTAATGAATCTAGTTAACGCCAAAATTATCTTAGACGCAAAAATTGAAGCAGCATGTGACGCACGAACTCGGGAAAAAAAAGAATATTGAAAAGACCAAAAAACCTCTCAGACCCTGATTACATCCGCGCCACGTGTTCCATCAGGATGCGTTCTCACTGTTCTCACACTATAGGGCGTTTTCTCCTGATCTCGTACCTATATATATATATATATATATATATATAGTGGAGGGTTCAAATGACAATAATTTTTATGTAAGAAGAAAAATATATATCATTAATATTTGTAGTCTTCCTCTTTAATAACTAACTATATTACATTTGTAACTTATTTTTAAAATATATATTTTCACAAAAATAAAAGTAAAAATTCATTTATAGTGTAGGATAAATTACGAGGTGTGTAGGATAAATTACGAGCTGTGTAAGATAGATTTGGATATGTGTAGGATAAATTTCGAAATGTGTAGGATATTTTTGATGTGTGTAGGAAAAAAAATTTAGTGTGGAAGATAATAGGCTTTATGACTAATTAATTAGTCAAACATAATAATTAATATAACGAGAGAAAAACTATTTAATATTTTACTATATATATATATATATATATATAAGTATTCCTAATTAATCATATATATATAAGTGAATAAAACCTTAATTAGGATTTATTAATTTCAAATTATAACAACCTATGATTAATTATATTTGTATACTAAAACTCCTAACAATCAGATAAATGAATCTTCAACTTTCTATCCCAATAATTTACTAACCATAACTTATTGAATTATATTAACTAATTATGTATATAGAAATATATATAAATGTAACTTTAATTAGTATTTTTAATTCAAGGTGTAATTGCATTAATTATATTATCACATTTTTCGTAAGTTCTAAACTTTAGTGATAATGAATCTCCATCAATGCTAAAATTAAATATTCAACTCCTAACAAAAAGTTGTATAAGTCCAAAACATAAATATGTATTTTGGTAGGAACATACAAGTATATATACAATTTACTAAACTAAGGAGTTATGTACTTAATGATTTCTAAAAGTAATCTTTAATTTGTGTTATTACACCATTAAACACATTTATGTAGTCTTGAATTCTAGTAATGATAAATCCCCAATAGTGCAAATAATCAAATATATACATTTCTTATCAATTATTATATAAGTCCATACATGTCTAATAAATATGCATTATGGGTAGCAATGTTCTAGGAAATAATTACATGAAAATATATGAGTTATCTATGTCCTTTTTCTAAATATCAAGTCTAAATATTTATATTTAGCCTTCTAATTAGTTTTTACTAACTAAATGATTCTATATATTTTATGTGAGGCATATGTTATAATTCCACAAAATAAATAATGGGTCATGTACAATTTCTAAGTAAATATAAAAGTGTTTGTAATAATAATATAGAACTATTTATGCTACTATGCACTTTATAAATTGCTAAATTTAGTCAAATTGTCAATAGTTCATCCAATAGATTAATAAAATAGACAATTATAACTAACTTGTTTTTCAATAAAGTGATTAAATTTGTAAAACAAAAACTAATTAGGTTTTATATTTTGTTTAATCCTTTTATTACAAAATAGTTACCAAATAATTAAGATATTGTTATAAAAATTCTTTAACTCCTTTATTTTCTACAGAATCATAAATACTATTTGTGATATATTATTTTGATGAATTAATATTTTACTCTAATATTCCAATGTAGTATAAAATGTTATAATTCATAAATAATCCATACGGTGTCTAAAAATTCCCAAAAAATTACACAAACTAATATAAGATGATAATGAACATATTCATAATTTCAATTTCATCAAAAGCCCCAGTTTATGTTATTCAAGAACCCTAGTTTCAGAAGGATTAAATTCGAATTCGTATTCCCTTCTATCGCAGAAATTGATAGAAGGGTTTTGTAGAGCACGAAAAAATAATAATAGTGGACTCAAGAATTACCTAATTCCGTTGAGAATTGATGGAGAAATTTTTGAAACAAGATACGAGCCCTAGATTCCTTTCCTTGAATTGGTGAGGCTATGAATAGGTTTAGAGAATGAGGGATGGTGTGAAATGGTGTTGTGAACTGAATGGTACTATTTTTGTTGTCCATACATGATGAATTTTTCTAATTTGTTAGTGTTCATGTAGACTTTATTGGTGTAATAATGGTGATAAATTTGTTCTTTATTAATTTAAGAATAATATCAAAAGACTTGAGAGTTACAAACTATTATCTCCCCCATAAAATGTTATTTAGAAGATGGTATCGTTTGAGGGTGGTGTTACATCGTTTAGAGTCGGGTAGTGTTGTCTAGCACTATATTCCGGTGCAGTTATACCATACCTTTATTTTTACTAACGACTAACGGGTATTACGTATTGAGTTGATATTTTTAAACCAAAGTTAATTATATTAATTGTTTTAATATTCCATAATAGTATAAATAATAAATAATAATACAATCCGTATTTAAGCAAAAAAATGGACGCGAAGAGGTTTTCTAGGATACACCTCAATTCAAAAGTGTGCTTCCGCGTTACGTGTACTCGCCTATGTAAACACGTATGACATCAACGACGAGTATTTGAAGATGGTGGAGAAAACAACACGCAATACCTTTGTAGCGTTCTGTGTTTTTCGTACTTTCAATTTTTATATACTTGTATTCGTATCCAATTTCAATCCTTGTAATCTAAGACTTTTGATCATAACGGAAATACGTTTTATATCACAATTGTTTGATCATACTTATGCAATACGTAACCAACCATCAAGATACACATCTTATACAATTCATACGACCTATATACTTGAATATACGTTATACATACCTATGCATTCTTTGAAACACCTAAAACAATCTTAAAATTTCATTTTATGCGTAACATAACCAAACAAGCAAACACAAGGGGCCAAAACAAAACTTTTGAAGAAAAACAAGCCCTCGCATCACGCGAGAGCCTAGGGGCTCCTTCGTCACGTCGAGCAAGAACCCACTTTTCACAACAACTATGTTTTGACTCTTGGTTTCACTTGTTTTAACCAACTTCAACCTCCTAACACTCAGCTACTATAAAACCAAGCCTCCCACCACTCCTAATCACTTTCAAAACACCTCAAAACTTGGGCAGAATGGTTACAAATGCAAAAGTGAGCTTCAACTCACTTTCTTCTTCTGTTCTTCATGAATTCTTGTTTCTCCTTCTTTGGGATAACCTCTAGGAGTGTTTCCACAAGTTTATCATGGTAAACCAAGATGGAACATCACCATTTTGAGGTCCAAAGTTAGGTTTATTTTCTGTTTTGATTGAACTTTTCAAACAATGTTCATCTTGCTTCATCTCTTGGAACATCTTCAAGTTGCCAACAAATCCCTTTGTGGGATCGGTTTGGATTGATGTTTATTCCATAAATGATAGCCATTTTGTTTATATTCCATACCATCTAAGTCACCAAACAACTTTCAAGTAATCAAATGGAATAAACTACACCAAGTCTCCAAATTTTAAACATGTTTGGAATGCACTCGTCTAGTTAAAATCACTTGGTTCCTTGGTGAATTAGATAACTTAATTACATTCTTGTACTTAGATTCATGACCATCCCATCTGAATCATCCATGTGTTGATTTGTGCATTGGTGAACTATAGGGTTAAAGGATTCATCCTAACCATACATGACATATACTTGACTATGATATATAATGTAACATATAATATATACTCCAAAATCGTCCAACTCATTTTTGTGGAAAGTTTCGCAAGCCGTGAATATACTTGAACCCCTTTTCCACTTTAAGTCACTTTTGGGTTATAACATGTATGATTATTAAACACACAAACACACGAAATTAATCTTAAGCAAACACTCAATCCACTAACCATGCTACTTGTCATACTATATGTTGATACATGCTAGAATACTTTTATGCACACTATTTGTCATTAACTTTGCAAGCCTATCTTAACATGTATAGCACTATAGGGGTAGCACACCGCCCATTTTGTGGTCATTGTTAAGTATTCAATCAAAACGGTCTTGTTCACATTGGTGACGAGATTACGCTAGTGGACACTTTAGTTTGACCTATAGTTGATGCATGCTAGTATGATATTTAGTGTAGTGTGCAATTGCCATGTTAGATTTGAGTCATATGCTATGTAGACAAAACTTGTATGCTCGCCTAACCTTTTTGTGTTGACAATGAAATCTCAAGAAATCTACCTAGGGTGGAACTAGAAACACACTCTTTATCTTTATGTTTTCCTTCATGTTGCTATGTTATTTACCAACTTGTTGTAATTTCCTTCCAAGATAATGTACTATTTAAAATTTAAAATTTGAATATTGAATCATTAATTATATTGTCACAAGTAGTAGTTATGATGTTTTGAACAATTTCGTTCATCTCAC
>JARYGA010006802.1:0-43292 GCA_030545235.1 Helianthus tuberosus
CCCCAAACATCAAAGACTTCACATACTTGTATCCAGTTCTGGGGCATTTCGTCGCGTGCTGATATGTTCGTCGCCCTCTGACAAGCATCGCACGCTTTCACCCAACTCTGCGTGTCACGAAAAATGGTCGGCCAGTAAAACCCGGAATCCAACACCTTCTTCGCGGTGAAGTTGGCTCCGTGGTGGCCTCCGGTAGGTCCCTCATGACACTGGCGCAGAATATCGGTCGCCTCAGTCCCTGATACACATCTTCTGATCACATGATCAGCACCCACCTTGAACAAGAAAGGGTCATCCCATATGTAGTGCTTTAGATCTGAAAAGAATTTCCTCTTTTGCTGGTGAGTCAACCCTTTTATCAGAATTCTAGAAGCAAGATAGTTCGCAAAGTCGGCGAACCATGGCGACTCATCGCATATCTCAACACCCATCAAAGATTCGTGTGGGAACTTGTCATTGATTGAATCCCAACGCGAATCCTCGATGTCTCCATGCTCTAACCGAGATAGATGGTCAGCCGCTACATTCAAAGCACCCTTTTTATCTTGTATCTCAATATCAAACTCCTGCAGCAACAAGATCCATCTGATTAGACGCGGTTTAGCATCCTGTTTGCTGAAGAGGTATCAAATGGCTGCGTGATCAGTGTTACAACGGTTTTCGAAAGCACTAAATACGATCTAAATTTATCAAATGCAAAAACGACCGCCAAGAGCTCTTTTTCAGTCGTGGTGTAATGCTCTTGAGCGTCGTGAAGAGTTTTGCTCGCATAATAGATCGGATGGAAGTGTTTTTCCTTCTTTTGACCCAGAACGGCCCCTATAGCGTAATCACTCGCGTCGCACATGATTTCAAATGGCAGACTTCAGTCCGGTATGACTAAAATAGGGGCCTCAATCAACTTTTGCTTGAGAAGGTCAAAAACCCTCAAGCAATCATCTCCAAACACGAACGGAGCATCTTTCTCCAACAAACGGGTCATAGGTCTGGCGATTTTTGAAAAATCTTTAATGAATCGCCGATAGAACCCGGCATGACCGAGAAAGCTCCGTATAGCTCTAACAGAGGTGGGGGGCGGAAGTCGTGAAATAACGTCGACTTTAGCTGGATCGACTTCCATGCCCGCATGAGAAATTTTGTGTCCCAAAACTATGCCTTCCTTCACCATGAAGTGGCATTTCTCCCAGTTCAGGACCAGATTAGTCTCCTCACACCTCTTCAACATTCTTTTTAAATTTTCCAGACATTGATCAAAGGAATCCCCAAATACCGAGAAGTCGTCCATGAACACCTCCATGGAATCCTCAATCATGTCGTGGAAAATGGCGACCATACATCGCTGGAAAGTGGCCGGTGCATTACACAGCCCAAAAGGCATACGCCTGTAGGCGAATGTACCGAAGGGACATGTAAATGTGGTCTTCTCCTGGTCCTCAGGAGCGATAGGAATTTGAAAGTAACCAGAGAACCCATCCAGAAAACAATAATATGAATTCCCTGACAGACGCTCCAACATTTGATCAATGAATGGAAGCGGGAAGTGGTCCTTGCGAGTGGCGTCGTTGAGTTTGCGATAATCAGTGCAAACCCGCCATCCAGTGACCGTCCTGGTTGGAATGAGCTCATTCCTATCGTTTGTGACCACAGTCATGCCCCCCTTTTTGGGCACTACCTGCACAGGACTGACCCAAACAGAGTCGGAAATGGGATAGATCATACCAGCATCTAACAACTTAATCACTTCTTTTTTAACGACCTCTTGCATGTTTGGGTTCAGCCGCCTCTGGTGCTGCGCACACGGCTTGAACTGATCCTCCATTAGAATTTTATGTGTACAGAAGGAGGGATTTATTCCTTTTATGTCCATGATTTTCCAGGCGATTGCTTTCTTATGAAGTTTCAACACATTAAGCAGTCTGCTCTTCTCTTCTTCCGCCAATCCTGATGAAATAATGACAGGCAAATGACGCTCCTCATCCAGAAATGCGTACTCCAGGTGCGGTGGGAGCTCTTTAACCTCCAAGGTAGGAGGATCTTCCACTGAAGGCTTCGACTTCACTTCACTTTCGCGATCAATTTCTGTGAATCGATCCGGACTCTGGGGACCATCGTCACCAATCTGATAGACTGGCTGCTCTAAATCGTGGCCCTCCTGCGTAATGCCATCTAGGTCCCCACACAACAGATGTGTGTCCGAATCTATCTCCTCGATCGTACCCTGGAAATGCGTGCTCACATAAGTGTCGACGATGTCGACATAATAGAGCGCGTCGTCTTGACTCTGAGGATGCTGCATAGAACGTTTAATGTCAAACGTCACATGCTCATCATTTACTCGGAGTGTGATTTGGCCCGCCGCCACGTCCACAATCGTCCGGGCGGTATTCAGAAACGGGCGTCCAAGTATCAGAGGCACTCTCAAGTCCTCATCCATGTCCAGGATAACAAAATCCACGGGAAATACAAACTTGTCAATCTTAACAAGCATATTCTCTACAAACCCGCGTGGATACTTGATAGAACGATCCGCAAGTCGAATACTCATCCTCGTAGGTGACGGCTCACCTAGATCCAACTTTGTAAAAACCTTATAGGGCATAAGGTTTATACTCGCTCCTAGATCTGTTAACGCATGACTGATGGACATATTGCCAATGAGGCAAGGAAGCGTGAAACTGCCTGGATCTCCCATTTTTGTAGGCTGGCGATTCTGGAGAATAGTAGAGCAGCTTTCATTCATAACCACGCAAGACATGTCCTTGAGCTTTTGTTTATTTGAGAGGATGTCTTTCAGAAACTTTGCATACTTTGGCATCTGGGCCAAAGCTTCAACAAACGGTATGTTTATATGCAATTGCTTAAACATTTCGAGAAACTTACCGTATTGTTCATCATTCTTCTGCTTCTTCAACCTTCCTGGATAAGGCACTGGAGGCGTGTAACCTTTGACCGGCTCCTGGACTTGTGCTGTACTTGCTGGGCGTAGCCTGGCATGCACCTCGTCCGGTGTGTCAGTCGGGACCGCTTTAGTGATCGGTGGTGAGTCCGATATGACGGGTCCGGTAGGTTTTCCACTCCTGGTCATCACAGCATTCACATCCCTGTGTCCACCCGGGTTTGGTTCTGTATTACCCGGAAGACCACCCTGGGGTCTTTTAGACATCATCTGTGCCAGCTGACCAACCTGATTCTCTATATTCTGAATCGAGGCCTTGTGACTCCTCATTTCTCCCTCATGAGAGAGAAAACGATCCTCGCTCTGCTGGTAGCGTTTTTCAGCTAACTGATTCGCGCTCGAGGAGCTAGTAAGAAGCTGGGCCATCATATCCTCCAGCTTAGAACTAGACTGAGGGGCCTGCTGCTGGGAACTACTCCCAGAGCCCTGATTTTGATATGAATATGGACGCTGCTGGTAAGATTGGTTGTATTGCTGGAACTGCTGACCCTGACCCTGACATTGTTGCGCTGGAGCGCGCGGAGTAAATCCCAAAGGATTTTGATTGCCTGTATTCGCACGCCACCAAAATTTGGGTGATTTCTCCAACCGGGATTATAGGTGTTATTGTACGGGTTGTTCTGCGGCCTCACTTGATTACTCACGAAATCTACCTCTTCGTGGCCCTCGTATACGACTCCCTGAAAACATGCCCCAGGCTCGTGTGACACTCCACACTGGTCACATCCCGAGCCCGCATGCGCAATCATCTGGGACCTGTCGAATCTCGATGCGAAAGCCGAGATTTGTGCAGTAATGGCCGTATAGTCGTCTACAGCATGGACTCCTGCGCGAGATGATGACGATGATGCCCGGCCTCTATCTCCTTCCCGACGTGAGCTGGATTTCAACGCGGCTTTCTCTATAATATCATACGCTTCATTCGGCGTCTTAGTTCCTAGATCGCCTCCCGCGTTCACGTCTAATCGCTCCTGTGTGTTCTAACTGAGCCCCTGATAGAACGTCAAAACCAGCTGTCTCTTGGAGTAGCCATGATGTGGCACATCAATCAACAAATCCTTGAATCTCTCCCAAGCTGCATGCAACGACTCACCCTCGTCCTGGTGAAAAGATACAATTCGGTTTCGTAGCTTGTTCGTTTTCTCAGGTGGAAAATATTTCTGCATAAACTACTCCGCCAACTGATACCAGGTCCTGATGGACCCGGCTGGAAGTGACATAAGCCAAGCTCTAGCTTTGTCACGTAACGAAAACGGAAACAACCTCAACCGAATTGCATCCTCCGAAACACCTGTAATCTTAAACGTAGAACAAACATGGAGAAAAGCAGCAATATGCCTCCCGGGATCCTCGTGCTCACGTCCGTCAAACTGTACTGAATTTTGTACCATATTAATAATACTAGATCTAATTTCAAAAGTAGGTACATCAATAGTAGGTTGAAGGATACTCGGCTCCAGGCCTGCCCTTCCAGGCTGATTTGTCTCATTCAACGGTCGCTCATCGTCTGCCATGATTACGTCTCCTCCTGAGCCTTCGGCTTTAACAGGTACCACCGGTTCCGGCTCACCACTGGCGAGCTGTAGCCCAACCGCCCGACCTCTCGCGCGTAGACGTCTCCTAAGATCATGTTCGGGCTCGTCTGACGGTTCAACAACTTCTGGAGCGGGGGTCGAGAACATTAACCTGCAAACGAAAATTTGACACAGTGAATATTTTATTAATAAAATAATAATAATTAAATTTTTTTTTCAGCTGAATATAAGCAGAATATTATTAAAAGTAGGCTGAAAATTTTATAAAAATTTGAAAATGGGCCCGAAATTTTATAAAAATCAACACAATAAAAATAAATGAATCGGCTAATACAAAAATGATTTCCCGAAGCCGAAAAATCAAAGAATAAATAAATAATAAATCCGGATTAAATAAATAAAAGGAACAAAAATTTACAAGTGTACAAAAGAATCACGAAAACGAATAAATCGAATTAAAAACAAGAAATATTAACAAATAAATAAACAAATAAATAATCAATAAAGTATACACAAATATTAACAAATATATACGCCGATAACACAATGACTCGGGTCGTTCCTAAAACTCGCCATCTCCCCGGCAACGGCGCCAAAAACTTGACGTGTGCGTATATATACATAATTTTGCAATGAATTTACACACGATTTGGTTTTAAATTTATAAAAGTGATTATTACTTTTACATCAAAACACACACGAAAGAGGCAAGTGTACCCCGTCACATATGTAATAAAGTATCGGTAAGAACCAAGTATCGATCCAAGGAAATGGGCGGAGAAATAATACTAGACCTTTGTCACTAAACTACCGGTAAAAACATAAGTTTTGTTTGATTTTAATTAAACTAAAGTAAGCGTAAACAAATACATAAATAAAACATAATAGATAATAGATAAAAAGCCTTGCTTAATACACAACCAAAGCATGTCAACTAAGTCGGTTTTGGCACTAGAAGCATTCGGTCAATATTCCAATTTAAGACAATTAGTATCCCTTTCGGGAATCCTAACATGACAATCATTCGGAAAGCTAAAACGATAAACACACTTTAACCACCTAAAATTGTTCTTTAACGTGCAATTGATAAATGTCTATGAAAATCTCTTAAAAATAAGTTAGTCATCCGTTAGGAGTTTTCTAACCGCACTTAATCAAGGAAAGAGACACCGATAAACACAATGCAACCACCGAGACAAGCATAAACTAGATTAAATCACAACCGAATTCATTTTACAAATCTTGCACAATAATTCACCAAGATAGCAATTTTGGCCTAAACTACTAACTAAGCTAACAAATCATGGCAAGAATTTATAACGACACCATCTAACCCGTTAAGGTCCTTACGTGACGGCAAGCTCTCTTGATTAACAATAATTACATTTTATTAAATCACTAACCATTTCTAGTATCATGATGCACACATTTAAACCAAGCTAAACTAGTTAACCAAGTTCAAAGTTTACTAATACAAGATTAATTAAGCTTCATTTTTCAACTATCTTAACTAACCAAGCATCAATCTTCCAACATAATTACTTATAATCAAGAAATCAATATCAATAACAAGGTTGCAAACTAATCATCAAAGATTAACATAGAAAATACTTCAAAGTGTCATTACAAACAAAGATTAACATACTAATGGCTATAATCAAGCAAGGGATTGTTGTGTTTTTGCCCAAAGGCTACAATAATACATAAACATTAATCTAAGTACTTGAAAGATTAACAATATCATGGAAAGATTAGAAAACCAAACCATAAACAAGCACTAGACTAAGAATCCGGATAGTAATGGAGCTAAACGGCACGATGTGGCTTAAATCCGGGTCAAAAGCATAGCCTCTGGAGCCTGTAAAATCGCCTGTGAAGCTCCCAAAATTCCAGAATGTCGAATAGAATGTTTCTGTTCTGTTTTTATATTTTTTCGCTGTTGCACGGTCGTTCTTCCTGTGGCACGACCGTGCACTTTAAGCAATTATTGGGTATGGTGCACCATACTGCATGACGTCATCAGATCGTTGACCAGATTCGATATCGCACGACCGTTCTTCATATGGCACGGTCGTTCTTCGTCGGGTTCTTGTTGCACGATTGGTCGCACCGGTCGTTCAGTTCCGAGAGTTTGGCTGATCATCGGATCCGCACGGGGTGCAGATCATGGAACGACCGTGCGTCACCGGTCTGGCCTTGTTTGCCTTGCACGCCTAGTCGCACTGATCGTTCATTGCCGGACTAATCAACAACTGTCGGAGATGCATGATCGTGCATCAGGTCGCACGACCGTTCCACAGGCCCAGGTCAGTTTCCTTAACAGAATGTCCGCAGCTTCGTCGTTTTGTCCGGAAAGTCCTCGTTTTCGCTATCATCTTGTCTGGTATGCTGTTTTAGGCCTGTAAACAAAAGTGTAGATAATTAAGTATCCGAATGATGGTTTTACGGCCAAAAACGCATAAAATAGGGGTAAAACGGGGGACTAAAATATGTGTAAATTAGCGAATATCACTTACTCAAACCACTTAGCCGAGGGTAACGTCACCTTCAAAAGAGGGGCCTACCACATTACGAATTAATAACTTAATTAATTATCTTTCAATATTCCAACCCTTTAGGATTGTATCCTTGCTGACTCAAACTACTGGGTTGAGGGTAACGTCACCTTCAAAAGAGGGGCCTACTACTATAACTAAGATAATCTCTTAAAAAGTGCAGAAATCATCAAAGGTTACACTAAAGGCGAGTCCGATCCAAGTGATTCATCTTGTCTATCTTTTTATTTTATTTTTTTAGCATTTTTAGTTTTTTATTTTCATGTTTAAAACTTTTTCTAAACTTTTGATTTGATTAGACATTGAGGGTAAACCGGTATTAAGAGCTCTTGTATCCTTGGACGACCGCGGTATCTTACCAATGCTATACTACACTCACTATGGGTGCACTTGCCCATATGTGTGTTTAGTGTTAGTAGAATATCGTGTTTTATAAATCTAAAACTTGACTAAAGTGTTAAAAAAGGGTTAAAAATATATACAAAAAAACATATAACGCTACACACGCATTAGCCATGGTCAGCGTGCTGTCGTTTTCTATAAATGCAGCAAGATTCCTGCACACTTGGACTCATTCCAAAGACAAAGATATGGTGGGATCTTCACATATACCCTACAAGGTATATTCTACAGAAGTTTCTCAACAACCATCTTGTCTTTACTACTTTTGTCTATTGCCTTCTTCTTCACTAACTCCTCAAAACCTCCATTAAAGCTTGAAATCTCTAAGTTTTCAAGCTTTATTGTGATATTTGTTAGGTGTTTAATCAAGGAATCTTGTCAAAAATAAGTTTTACAACACTGTTTTAAGTTATTCATGTTCAGAAATGTTTTAAAAGTCAGAAAAATAATTTAAAACTTCAAGATTCATTGTTTTAAAAACCTGCAGATTGGTGGCCACGGGGCCGTGCTCAGCGAGCACGGGGTCATGGTCGGAGTTACTGTTTCATTAATTGGAATTTTTCGACTTGTTTTCTTACAATGTCAAGCCAGAATAGTGGAACCTCTTCAGCTCACTCAAGAAACAGTCGCAGGGAACGAAGGCCTTCGATCGAAGCAACCCTTGTGCGTTACCTAATGGAGCTAAGAGAGGCACTCGATGAGATGACATCTGTAGAAGAAGTCCTAATCGACCGTATCAACTATCTAACAGTGGGGATAGAAAAGAGCTTCCAAGAAATCAACCTTTTGCACCAAAGGTTGAATATTCTTGCGATGCCTCCTATGGAACCAATCTTCCCACAAGAAGATTGGAACTTGGCACAAGAAGTTGTTAATCCCACCGGATGGGATGACATCCCCTCAGAACCTCCTCTTGACACCTTACAAGCGGTTCCGGTGCAAGTCGCACCTTCTCCGCATGAGGAAGCTAATGAGCCCGCCTTCCTTCTCCCCCGAGAGATAGAGGAATAGCTTAGCGATGTGTGAGGAGCCCTTTCTGGAGAAGGAGTTCTACAAGCCTTTTCAACCGAAAGAATTATCTTTGCGGAAATTTTTCTCTTATAATAAACATATCTAGGCTAGGACTTCTTTGAGATTTAAGATTTCTTGAATTTTATGACCTACTTATTTAGTTTTTATGTAAATCACTCTTGAATGAATGATGGTTTTTAAGTATTAAATGATGCTTGGATGATGTTGTAATTGTCACGGCCCCCGGCCGGGTTTGACCCGGACCCGAAGCCGCGGGACAGAAATCCCGTGGTATTTATTTAATTTGGCAGCGGAATTATTAACAGGATCGTTAAAACTTGAAAATGCCCAATTATTTTATTTCATAATTAGGGACAAACCCCGTAATTTACAATAAGGGAATTTCGCTGGGAAACCCCTCTTTTACAAAAAAACATGTTTCTTTATTTTATTAAGCCACTTCTTCAAGCATGCAGTGCTATGTGGCACATTTTCCTTGATCACAACAGATCACCTTAAACATGTTTTAAAAAGGTTTTTTCAGCAGGGAAATACTGGCGAGTCATTCAAGTTGCACAAAATGACACATTGTTATAATATACAGTATTAAGGGTGATTACATTCTTTATATCAACCAATTACCCCAAATCGGTATTTGTCACTCGACTATATCTGTGACTATGGTCAGATCACCCATTGGCTAACTCGTTGTCCAATTGTGACTGGAAACAAGTAATGTATACAAAACCCCACATACCGACAGTAATTGAAGCCTACAAAGACTTAATCCCTGTAATTATAACTTTAAAAACATTTAGGGTTTTGTAAAGCAGTTTGATAAAAAGAGAATGACTCACATTGCAGATTTAAACGGGCAGATTTTAGTCTACTGATTAGCCTTGTTAACCTAATTCAAATAACAATGCATACGAAAACTAGGTTAGTAACTTTAATCCAACTTTTTACGACGACTGACGAGATCAAAACCTTCACAACGAATGACAAAGTTCGATACTTAAACATCCATCGAATTCACGACGAATGACAAAGTATAACCCAAGTTTGAGCAGCACTTAAACATCCATTGGATTGGTTTCTATAGATCGCACATTGAATCGTAGCTGTTGGATCGTCATGTGACCCTAATAAGTCAATCCGATGAGTTCAGCATCGAAAACAAAGGCGGAATCAGTGTAATTGATGTAAAACAGCTTGTTTTCCTTTAATTATACTCTTTTATTGATTTCCTGAGCTTTTACAATTCTGATAACAATTCGGCAGCACCTCGGCTCTCAAACAATGACTTCTAATCCCGTTTCAAATGAACAGGGGCATCAAGTATGTATAGGGGTTTAATTCCGCTTGAAACAGACTCAATCGAAATTACGAGTTCAAATGGAATTAGTTAATTCCGTGCGGAATTACCTAATCTCGCTTGAAACCTTAATTCCGTTTGAAATGACACCAAGCACATTTCAAGCGGAATTACCCTTTAAACCTGTTTTCTCGATTTCCGTTCCCTGATCTAATTGATACATTACAAGACTTGATAAAGACGAAGTTAACAGACATCAATGCACCAACAGACTCCCCCTTGGATGTTGACGAAGTCTTTAGCATCCAGTCTTCAGTCTTTAGTCTTGATCTATCGCTCTCTGCCCTAAATTTGTCTTGACATTGTAAAGACTTCCTTCAAATCTTCTATCTTCTATCAACAGCTAGCATAAGTCACAGAATCTGAATCTTCAACAATCTTCAGGCTCCCTCTTGAATGTAGATCCAGGAACTGCATCTGACTCTAAATCTTCAGACTCCCCCTATCAGTAGGCTGGGATTTGCTTAGCTGCTTTCATAAACTCATACCTATTACCTGCACAATCTCTTCCTAAATATAAGATATATGACAATAATAGTTTCAATCCAAACTTACCATTCAATCTCAATTCTTGTTTTTGTCAGAAATAGAAATCCACTTAAGTATTCATGTCCAAATTAATGACCCTGATTACTCAATTTGTCTACTAAGTTCAACTTAATGACCTTAGTTGATCTGAGACAATTCACACTGATATTTTGTTCAACTTTTTCAAATAATTTTCTAAAATTTTACAAGTTTCAAATTAATGAACTTGCTATAACTTTTCAACTTCTCGAAATTATCATGTTAAGCTCACAACTCATCCTCCAGTTCAAAAACTTCCTGCATCTGCTTCAAATCGAATCTGAAGATCAGCTTTCCACTTTGGTTTGTCGAAAAATAAAGCAGAAATGTAAAATCTTTTTGGATTTTTAATAAAGTTTCTATGCTAGAAATGAATAACAGAAATAAAATGCAATAAAAGTAAACTATTTACAAACATATTTTTGGTAAGCGTGTTAGGGAATCATATCAGCTATTCGACAAGTCACAAGTACCGTTAAGCTTTAATTACATACTCGGAATTAAACAATTCACTTAGATTGTCGATATACTGATCCACTTAAATTCTCACACAAATTTCAATATGTCCAGGATACAGATTTAGTGTTTTAGAGACTTAAACTTATACGTGTGTCCCACCTCTTGAATATACTCCCGTATCCAGATCCCAATATTCAGTCTTACAGGTGAGTATACCACAGATGATATCTGTAAGGGGTTAAATTGCAAAACCGTGAGAGCTCAGGTCAGAACTTCCGTTCAACAGAGAGATGACGGTTCGACTTTCGTTGTGTCCCCTTTAGAGGATCTTTTTTACAACAGCACATGATTAGCATTTTTCAATGTTTCATCATTTTTTATGCTGAGGGAGATGCTATGTTTCAAGCAAGCGGTAAAGTATTCTCCGGGGACTAGGCCATTGCTTCCGCAAAATCAGAAGTCCCGGGATAATACCCCAGATATCACTGAGTATAAAGACCTAGTATTTTAGAAAGAGGGATCTTTCAAACAAGATTTCAGGGGTTACCTATATATCCAAGTAGTGTTCCCCACGAAATAAGTAAGTAAAGATTTAGGTTTATATCCCGAACAAACCTACTCAATGTGTAAAAACCTATCGGCACATCATCAGCGAGACTGTTTAACGCATTTAAACTTTCCATTTCTTTAGCATACCGTAACGGTCAAGCCGATGTACTATCATTTTCCCTTTTTACACAAGCTCTTTTCTGGTTTTCTATTGTTTTTGGATTTTGAAAATATCTCATGTTTTTATATTTTTGAAATTTTTTACTGGTTTTTGTATTTTCTGAAAATATTACCCTATACTCTCCACCTAAATACCAAAACAAGTAAAAAATCGACAAACCATTGCAAATTGCTTCTCAACATCATCTACAATGACTCCTTCATCAACGCAAAAAATCTCCTCCAACACCGATAAAAGCTTCATACCGTTTAATTTTAACAAGTATTGAAAACGAGTTTTATCAAACGCTTTGGTATGTAAATCAGCTTTTTGATCGTCAGTGTGGATTTTCTCAATTCGTATCAACTTCTTCTCGAAACAATCTCGGATGAAGTGATGACGAATTTCAATGTGTTTGGTTTTAGCGTGATGAACAGGATTTTTAGTAATATTAATCGCTGCCTCATTATCAACAAAGATAGGGGTGTTAAGAAATTGCAAACCGTAGTCGCGGATCTGTTGCTGGATCCACAAGATCTGAGAACAGCAACTGCTCGCAGATACAGATTCAGCTTCACATGTGGATAAAGCTACAGAGGTCTGCTTCTTGCATTGCCAGGTGACCAATCGTGATCCAAAAACTGGCACCCCGCTGTTGTTGATTTAGCGTTAACTTTGCAGCATCCGAAATCGGAATCGGAATACCCTTCGAGCGTGAAATCGCCTTCTCTTGGATACCACAACCCTAGTGATGTAGTTCCTTTCAGGTAGCGTAATATCCTTTTCACAATCACCATATGCGAAGCTCTCGGGTTAGACTGAAATCTTGCTGCGAGGTAGGTTGGGTACATGATATCGGGTCTTGAAGCTGTCAAGTACATCAGCGATCCGATCATGGAACGATACAACATTTCATCTACCTTCTCTCCGGTGAGATCAGGGTTTATTCCATGATTAGTTGCTAATGGGGTGGAAGCTGGAGTAGATCCTGACATCCCAAATTTCTCTAAGATATCATGAACGTACTTCGTTTGATGTATGAATATTCCCTTAGGCAGTTGATCAACCTGTAATCCCAAGAAGAATTTCATCTCACCCATCGATGACATTTCAAATTTTGGCTTCATAACACTTTCGAAATCTTTGCACAGATTTTCATTTGTTGACCCAAATATGATGTCGTCCACGTATATTTGAACTATCAGAAGATGACCGTCAACCTCTTTGGTCAAGAGAGTGGCATCCACTTTTCCACGGATGAAGCTGTTAGCTAGCAGGTGTTGAGACAATGTCTCGTACCAAGCTCTCGGGGCCTAGTGTAAACCATACAGCGCTTTATCCAGTAAATAGACCTTGCCTTTGTGGATTGGATCGGTGAAGCCCGGTGGCTGTCCGACATATACCTCCTCTTTTACCTTCCCATAGAGAAACGCCGATTTAACATCTAACTGATATACTTTAAAATTTTTCCAAGATGCAAATGCTAGGAAGATTCTGATCGCTTCAAGTCTAGCAACCGGAGCATATACATCAGTGAAATCTATCCCCTCTTGCTGACTGAAACCCTAAACTACTAGTCGAGCTTTGTTTCGAATAATAACTCCTCTATTATCTCTCTTGCACTTGAACACCCACTTGGTGTTTATCTTCCTTTGACCATCAGGCAAGTCTACCAATTTCCACACACCTAACTTCTCAAACTGACTCAACTCTTCTTGCATAGCATTGACCCAAGAATCTTCAGTTAGCACCTCTTTGTATGTTCGCGGTTCAATCTGCGAAATAAAACAACTAAGTGAAAACTCAATTTGTAAAGGAGCAACTGTAGAATAAAAACAAGTAAGGCCTTGGTCAATTTGTCGTCTAGTGCAAATGCCTGATTGTAATTCTCCAATAATCAATTCTTCTGGATGGTATGAAAGAGTTCTTGGCATCACCTCGCCGGGAACATCTACTTCGCCTTCCAAATTTGTGACATTTTGATTTGCACCTTGTTCACTGACTGGAACTGTTTGACTTGAAATCTGGATTTGCTCCCCCTCAGAATCTGAATCACCATGATAAAAAACTGGTCTATCATTAGATTCTAGATTATCATTGACTGTCGTCTGATTGTCAAGAGATTCCTAAATATCATCATGTTCACCAGCATTGCTTGGACCTGCTTCATCATCGTTCGAAGCTTATCGTTGTCGACTAAAAGTTTCTACAGGGAATCTTTCCTGCGATTCTTCATACTCTCTCAAAATATCCAACTCGTCAAAGAAATCAGGTTCTTCTTCAATGTCAAACGAATCCCACAATTTATCTTAATTAAAACGCCATGAGTCACCGAAATTCTGAGGCGGCATAGTATACCCCTGACACTCAACATGTTGTGCTTCGATAATCCGCTTCAATCTTGGAATAAAGACTCGTTTCAATGGACTTGCATAACCCACGAAAATGCCTTCAATGCTCTTTGCACCAAACTTTCCAAAAGGCTCTAGAATTGTGCAGGGAGACCCAAATGGTTCTAAATACTTCAGGTTCGGTTTGCGGTTGTTGATCAGCTCGAAACATGTCTTGTTGAATTTCTTTACAGTGAGAACCCGGTTGAGTGTATAGCAAGCGGCTAACACTGCTTCTGCCCAAAAATTGACTGGTAGCTTTGAATCAGCAAGCATCATCCTGGCCGTTTCAATTAGTGTCCTGTTCTTTCTTTCGGCTACTCCATTTTGCTACGGAGTGTAAGGAGCACTAAATTCTTGCAATATACCTCTCTCATCGTAATATTCTTCCATCCTGTTGTTCTTGAACTCAGTACCATTGTCACTCCTGATTCTTCTGATTCGAGTTTGGTACAAGTTTTCAATTTTTTTGAACAACGGTATCAAACTATCAAACGTCTCATCTTTTGATTTCAGAAATGATACCCATGAAAATCTAGAGTAATCATCTGTTACCACTAGACAGTAGAGATCCCCTGTAATACTTTTGACGTTTACTGGACCAAACAGATCCATATGGAGTCTCTCTAACGGTCTTGAGACTGAGTTGACTTTCTTTTTAGGATGTGATTTCTTCTTTTGCTTGCTTTTGATGCAGCTAATGCACTCTCCTTCCAGATGAAAACCTTTCACATGAACACCAATAACTAAGTCG
Organism: Helianthus tuberosus; assembly: GCA_030545235.1. Taxonomy (NCBI): domain Eukaryota; kingdom Viridiplantae; phylum Streptophyta; class Magnoliopsida; order Asterales; family Asteraceae; genus Helianthus; species Helianthus tuberosus. The sequence continues at coordinate 14,714 of JARYGA010006802.1, forward strand.
TTATGCACCAGGTGATTCATTTTTCGTAAGTGAATATGGCCCATCTTTCGATGCCATAACTTTGACTCTTTTTCTGTTGCTCTTGACACAAAATAGTGTGCTTGACCCGTGGTTGTAGTAGCTACGCTCATGTCCAACACGTACAGATCATTCACTCTAGGTGCCCTCATGATAATCCACTCTTCGGGAACAACAAATCCTGGTTTCAAAATCAAACATTCTTTGTCTGTAAAGTGCGTTGTATACATGCGATCACAGATCTGAGATATGCTCAGAAGATTGTTTTCAAGCTCGGCGATGTAGTTAACTCTTTCAAACGTAACGATCCCATTTGATAAAGTTCCTTCACCAATTATTCGACCACCCTGATTACCTACGAATCCCACGTAACCTCCATTAAACCCTCTAACATCATACAATAGGGTCTTCTTCCCCGTCATGTGCCGAGAAGCTCCACTATCCATAATCCAACGTGAAACGGATCTTGGAAGCTCCTGCACCAAATAGAATATGATTAGTTGGAATAAGCTGCCCAAGCCTCATCATACTCAGGAAACTTTATCTCATCTATACACTTCACAACCGATTTAAGAGGTGGAAAATTTTTATCATTCATTTCCAGTTTGTTATCAATATCCTCTTTTATATCAACTTTATCCTCATTTGTCAATGAAACATTCTTCTTGGCAAAAACTTCATAAGCAATTGGAATGTTTTCTTTTCTGTTTTCATTTTGAAGAATCTTTTTAGGAACAACTTTCTTCTCTTGTGGAGTTGAAACTTGTTTCTCTTATTTTGGTTTCCATGTTTGTTGAGACGAAGCAACCCGTTTGTAAAATTTGTCAATTTTAGTTTCCGACTTTTTAACAGGTTCAGTTTTGAATTTTGTGTTCTCATTTTTTAAAATTTTCTCAACAACCATTTGAGCTTTACCTTTTGCATCAGCTTTCCTCTTTTGACTCTCAGCAACTTCAGACTTAGGCTTGAAGTTGGTGCACTTTCTTGCAATGTGTCCAACTTTGTTGCACTTGAAGCATGTACGAGTATCAACTACCCGATTTGTGCCTTCGGTCTGAGGCTGTGAGGCCTTCTTCTCAAAGAACTCTTCATTTGATTTTGAAAATATTTCAGATTCCTCATCAGAAAGTGAACTTGAACTACTCATAAAAACCTTTTTTCTCAACGAACTTCTTGTTTTGAAAATTTCCTCTTTGATAATTCTTACTACCCTTATAACCACCCGACCATCTGTTTTGATTGTTGTTATAAAAACGCGGAGGTACAACAGGCTTTTTGTAGTAAGCTTTATCTTTTTCAAAATTTAGTTGTCTTTTTGCATTTCTCAAACCTTCTATTTCAGACACATCAATCTTAATCAACTTGAACACATTTCTCAGTTTCCCTATATTCACATTCTCCAAAGGAAAATCAAGTCCCGAATACAACTTATCCGATCCTGCCGTCTTGTACATCACAGGATGTGGTTCTTCATTTAAGTTGTTTTTGGACTTTGATTTTGGTATATATTTGTCCAAAAAACATTCATCATCCTCAGTAATATCACTATCAGATTTCAAAACACTTTCAACTACACTTTTAATAACTTCAGATTGAACACTTCCTTCATCGGATGATGAAGTGAATGTGACATCAATTGTGTCTGGAAGTTTCACTTCATTTTCATCTTCATCATTAACCAACCCTGAATTTTTCTTTGAATAATTGTTTAGAACAGGTGGTGGAACCTGATGATACCCCACCCCGGTTCCATCAGCATATACATCTTCGCCTGCTTTGTTCTTTCCAATCGGTTTAGGAACAATATATTGAAGAATAAAACTTGCGGAGCTGTAACTGTTCAGTTTCAACTGGATTCGTTCATTTTCAATTTTAGTTTCTTGAAACTGAAGCTTCAACTTAGCAATTTCATCCAGTTGTTGGTTGATTAACTCTTCTTTAACCCTAAGAACACCTTTTAATTGCACATTTTCTGTACATGTCTTACCATTTCTTTCATCAGAATCTTTCACCGTTCGTTTTAGCTTCTCAAAGTTTTCTGAAAGTTGACGATTTTCATGAATCAACTTTTCGTTTTCTTTCCTAACTCTTTCTACTTCAATTTTATCATTTTCAATTTTCTCAGTTAGTTCTTTTATGCGATCATTTGAAGCTTTTAACATTTTATCACGGTTTAAGATCTGATCCTCCACATCTCTGACTCTTTTTGTCAGTTTTTCGATCTTTTCACCACTGAGGTAAGTGATAGTACTACAAACCTTGCAGTTTTTCATGCAATTTTTGCAGTCAATCTCAGTTTTATCTTTCTTACCTAACTCTTTGATAGCATCATTCTGACTGACCTTGTTTTTGGACACAGTGCCAGAACCAGAAACTACCTCTAGTTCTTTTGCAGCGAACACTTTGTCAGCCATCTTCTTCAAATTCTCAGCAGTAAACTCTTGTGTTGTATCAATAATCCCATTATCAACTTTCTTTGGCTGCTGCTCTTTCTCGTTTTCCTTTTCTTTTTCTTCAGCTTTTATTTCAGCTTCTCCTCCTCCCCGCCATTCTCTCTGTTTGGCTTCTTATTCTTCAGCAATTTGTTTGATGAGAGCTTCAAGATCAATGGTCTTTGAATCAACAGCTATGTTACCATCGGGATCTAGGTAACATTCTCTATCAGCATCCCATCTTTTCACTCTCTTTGCTTCATTGTAAATCTTAGACATTCTAATCATCCTGTCTTGAGCTTTCATCTTTCTGTAATTATATTTCTCTTGTTCATTCCTGCTATCTTTGAATGGAACTTCTTTTATTACAGCAAACGCATAGCCCACTGCATCCTCTTCTGGTAACACATCACTCCAATCGTATCCCTCTTCATCATGAATAACAGCAAGAGCTCTTGATTTTTCTTTCGGGGTATCTTCAAGTTGCTTCATTCTGGGGGATTCAGATTTGTTTTGATGGTAGATTGTTCTTTTGTAGTAATCTTCTCTGAATGGATTTGCAGTATCATCAGCAGGTGCATATCGACACTCGCGTTTAAAATGTACCTTTTGTTTACATCGAAAACATGTGACTTTTGTTTTATCAAAACCCAGTTTGGTGGAAGGTCCACCAATTGAATGTCTGCCCGTAATCTCCATGAACCTTTGGGCTCGTCTAACCGCACTAGCCATACACCACTGGATGTCGATCAACTCCATCTCTTCTGGGTCGATCTGGTCATAATCCTCCTTGGTGAGATTTGTATTTCCAATCTTACCCGCAACCAGGCTCTCGTACGACTCTAGAACAGACGCTAAAAATACCATTTGCTGTTTTGCTGATTCCTCACTGAAATTTTGTGCATTCTTCAGATCTACAGCAATATTACACTGGAATAGATTCTTCGGAACAGATTGGCTTGAAGTTGTTGATGATGAATCGGTATGAAAACCACTACTCGGACTCTCTTGTTTTGTCTTGTAAGAACCTTCAGCTGAGAAAGCTGTCTTAGGAGACACATTCTTCGGTATCCCATCACCTCGGTAATACAAACCAACATTCTGCTGATATGAGGAATGATTGACTTTGAAAGATTTCTTGATCTCCTGCTCATGGCTTTCTAGTCTTTCAATCAACAAGTCAACTGTCAGTTTCTCTGACTCGATTGTATTCTTCAGCATCAATGCAAAGTATTTCCAGTCATTGTCATCCGGCAATGAGTCAAAAATCTTATCAGCAAGTTCTTCTCGAGAGTAAATGATTCCATGTCTTGCCAGCTCCATTTTCATATGTCCGAATCTTTCAATCATCTTAGAAACAGACTTATTTTTCAAACAATTAAAAAGATCAAACTCTTTTCTTAACAACTTCTTTTTGTTTTTGACTATCTCTGCACTACCCTCACATTTTATTTTCAATTTATCCCATAGATCTTTTGAATTCGTGTACTCAATCAATGCTATAATATCATCTCTCACGGACTGATGAATCAAGGCAATGCACTTTTGTTTAGCAACATATCTTTCTATCTCTTCAGTTTCTGTCAAGTTTTCAAAATATGATCTTCCCATAACAAAACCATTCTTCAACATCTTCCAACTTGGATATGCAAATGCTTTAAGCCATTCTTCAAACTTTTTCGCCCATTTATTGTAATCTTCTATCGCCATCAACTTGGGAGGTTTGTTGTACGTCCCATAAGCACTTTCAACACTTAATGCATCTGAAAGAGTCTTTCTCGCCCTAGGAGTATTCTCATTTGTGTTGTTCGACGTGTCGTGTGAAATATCATCTCCACCATTTCCAGCAAAAGCAAAAACGTCACAGAATGGATTCATGAACTCATCCATCTTTCAAGTACCTGAAACAGTCAACAAACACTTAGAAAAATTTTTGAAATTTTGAAAATCAGTTTCAAATGAAATTATTTCAAGCGAAATCAGCTTTTCAAGCGGAATTGCTTTTCAAGCGAGATACCCACTCAAACGGAATCAAGTTTTAAAACGGAATAACTAATTTCGTTTGAAACCAGTGACAGTTTCAAACGGAACCAGGCTTTGAAGCGAAATCACTTATTTTGCTTGAACTTTCAAGCGGAATCAGGTAATAACTTTCAAACGGAATAGGTAATTCCGTATGAAATCAACAGAAGTTTCAAGCGGAATTAACAAAAGAAGCTAATTTCGTTTGAAATTATACGTGCAAGTTCAAGCGGAATTAGAATGATGTCAGCATGTTCGATCAGTTGTTCAAGCGGAATTACAAGTTTTTATCAAATTTTGTTCGAATTCAGGTCCAAATCTTTCACGGATTAGTTAAAACTATGTTACGCTTTATATGTGTGAGTTTTAAGCCATTTCAACTGTTAAATTTTGTTCAAATCAGAAAAGAAGGAGTAGAAGTGATAGAATCCGATGAAATCAAGCTGAATTGGTATGAACTCCTCGTCCTGAGCTCTGATACCACTTTTTGGATCGTCATGTGACCCTAATGAGTCAATCCGATGAGTTCAGCATCAAAAACAAAGGCGGAATCAGTGTAATTGATGTAAAACAGCTTGTTTTCCTTTAATTATACTCTTTTATTGATTTCCTGAGCTTTTACAATTCTGATAACAATTCGGCAGCACCTCGGCTCTCAAACAATGACTTCTAATCCCGTTTCAAATGAACAGGGGCATCAAGTATATATAGGGGTTTAATTCCGCTTGAAACAGACTCAAGCGAAATTACGAGTTCAAACGGAATTAGTTAATTCCATGCGGAATTACCTAATCTCGCTTGAAACCTTAATTCCGTTTGAAATGACACTAAGCACATTTCAAGCGGAATTACCCTTTAAACCTGTTTTCTCGATTTTCGTGCCCTGATCTAATTGATACATTACAAGACTTGATAAAGACGAAGTTAACAGACATCAATGCACCAACAGTAGCAGTGATTGAGTTATTACCCTGTTATCGCAACAGAGGTTCGGGACAGTGTGTGTTTTTGAAGGAAACACCGTATAACTTAATGTACGTAAAGAAATTTTTCGTCGAAACATGCAAACAGATCAAGTCCCAAGCCCCTGAATTTATAGCCCAAATTTGGACCTCCCGCGTGCCGCGACAGGATCACCCATCCCTGTCGCGTGTCGCGGGGAAACCCAAAGTAGGCTAGGCCTGCTTTGTCACCTACTTAGCCCTGCTGAGTCGACGAATTCGAAATTACGTGTTTTAGAATCGTTTTGAGCGGATATACATAATTAGGGAATACCCCTTGAGTTTTAGGGGGCCCTGATCCTAGTTCCAACTATTCTGAAATTTTTTAGGGGTCAGGCAATATTTCTTGGGGGTCTCAATTAGGGTTTCCTATTGGATAAAATAGAATCAGAAATAGATATTTTGCGAGAGTCGTTACTGGAACAAGTAGGGATATTTTCGCTTCATCTCTGATTCCAACTCCTAAGTGTATTCAGGTCCTTTCTTAGAATCCCACTTGACTTTGACCAGCACTAGTCGTTTGTGCTTGAGGAATTTAACCTTTCTATCTTCTATCTGCAGTGGATTCTCAACAAATTTTAATTTTTCATGTACCTCTATATCTTGAAGAGGTACTACCAGGGATTTGTCAGATAAACATTTCTTGAGTTTGGATACATGAAACACGTCATGTACCCCAGCTAGCTCTTCTGGTAGTTGTAAACGATAAGCAACTGGTCCTATTCGTTGGATTATTGGGAATGGTCCTACGTACCTTGGACTTAGCTTTCCCTTCTTTCCGAACCGTACGACTCATTTCCAAGGAGAAACTTTCAAGAGTACCTTATCTCTGACTTGAAATTCTAGCGGCTTTCGTCTATTTTCAGCATAACTTTTCTGACAATCACGAGCCGTTTTCAGTCTTTCCTTGATTTTAGTGATTTTGTCGGTGGTTTCTTGCACAATCTCGGGACCTGATAATTGACTTTCTCCTATTTCTTCCCAACAAACTGGAGTTCTGCACTTTCTTCCATATAGTGCTTCGAATGGGGCAGCTTCAATGCTTGCATGATAACTATTATTATAGGAGAATTCAATTAAGGGTAGGTGGTCATCCCAGTTTCCACCAAAATCTATCACACATGCCCTGAGCATGTCTTCCAGGGTTTGGATCGTCGTTTCACTTTTTCCGTCTGTTTGAGGATGATATGCAGTGCTCAAGTTCAGTTTAGTCCCCATGGCTTCTTGGAAACTTGTCCAAAAATGCGAAGTGAAACGACTATCTCTATCTGATACAATGGAGAGTGGAACTCCATGTAAGGATACTATTTCATTTACGTATAATTTTGGTAACCTTTCCATGCTAAAGGTTTCTTTCATGGGTAGAAAGTGAGCTGATTTGGTTAATCGATCCACAATTACCCAAATCGCATCATTACCTTTTCTGGTTTTTGGCAACTTAGTAACAAAATCCATTGTTAGGAGCTCCCATTTCCATACAGGCATTTCTAATTTTTGGAGTAACCCTGAAGGTTTCTAGTATTCTGCCTTAACTTGTGAACAAGTTAGACACTTAGAAACGTATCTAGCTATGTCCTTTTTCATTCATATCCACCAGAAGTTATTCCTTAAATCTTGGTACATTTTATTGTTTCCCGGGTGCATTGTATACCTAGATTTATGGGCTTCCTCTAAAATCTTATTTCTTAATTCTCCTTGCTTAGGTACCCAAATCCTTCTTTTGTGGAATCTCCAAATTCCATCAGCTCCTTGCTCTAATTCCTTTATTTTTCCCTTCATTCCTTCAGCATCATTCTTGATTGCTGTTTCCTGAACATTCTTTAATTGTTTCATTAAGTCTAATTGTAAACTTAATCTAAGAGCACGAACTCGTCGTTGTTTCTCATGATACTTACGACTTAAAGCATCAGCAACTACGTTTGCTTTTCCTTCATGATATTGAATATCACAGTCGTAGTCACTTAGGATTTCCATCCATCTTCTTTGTCTCGTGTTTAATTCTTTTTCCCCAAATATGTATTTTAAACTCTTATGATCTGTATAGACTGTAAATTTACTTCCATACAGATAGTGCCTCCAAATCTTAAGGGCAAAAATTATCGACCCTAATTCTAAGTCATGAGTCGTATAGTTTTCCTCGTGCTTTTTCAACTGCCTTGAGGCATACGCAATTACCTTCTTGAGTTGCATTAGCACACATCCTAATCCTAGCTTAGAAGCATCACAGTATACTTCAAAATCTTCGGTTCCTTCTGGTAAGGCTAGAATCGGGGTGTTTGTTAACCTTTGTTTTAAAATCCTAAAGGCTTCTTCCTGTCTAGGTCCCCATTCAAACTTAACTGACTTATAGGTTAGCTTAGTTAGTGGTACAACTATTTTAGAAAAATCCTTAATAAAGCGTCTATAGTATCCCGCTAATCCTAGAAAACTTCTAACTTCCGTAGCTGATTGCGGGACCTTCCATTTGGTGATGACTTCTATCTTGGAGGGATCTACGTGATTACCTTCATGATTCACCATGTGACCTAAAAATTGCACCTCCTGTAGCCAAAATTCACATTTCGAGAATTTGGCGTAAAGCTTCTCCTTTCTTAACAAAGTTAAGAGTGCATGTAGGTGCTCATAATGCTCATCCTGACTTTTGGAATAAATAAGTATATCGTCGATGAAGACAATTACAATTTTATCCAAGTACGGTTTATAGACCCTATTCATCATGTCCATAAATGTTGTAGGATCATTTGTTAGTCCAAAGGGCATGGCTGTAAACTCGTAATGACCATACCTAGTTCTGAAAGCAGTTTTAGGTATGTCTTCTTCTTGCACATTCAACTGATGATATCCGGAGTGTAAATCTATCTTAGAAAAATATCTAGCTCCTTGGAGTTGATCAAAGAGATCATCAATTCTAGGTAATGGGTATCGATTCTTAATTGTAACCTTATTCAGTTCCCTATAATCGATACACATTCGCATCGACCCATCCTTTTTCTTTACGAACAACACTGGTGCTCCCCAAGGGGATGAACTAGGTTGTATGAATCCTTTACTGAGCAATTCATCTAATTGCTGTTTCAATTCTAACATTTCGGTGGGTGCTAGACGATAAGGTGCCTTTGCTACGGGTGTAGTTCCAGGAATCAAATGAATTCTAAATTCTACCTCCCTATCCGGTGGTAATCCCGGTAACTCTTCTGGGAATACATCTGGGTATTCCAAGACTTTAGGAATTTCCTTAAGTTCCTTACCCTTAGTGCTAATGATTACCGAAATTATATACACTACTCCTTGCTTTCGTTCATAACTAGCAACTTTCATTACTGAAACGAACTTCACGGGTTTTCGCGGCTTATTTCCCGTAACCCTGATTACTTCTCCAGTGGGTGCACGAATTTTTATAGAGTTCTTTTCACAAAGGATTCGAGCATGGTTGGTTACTAACCAATCAATTCCTAACACGACATCGAATCCAGCTAAATTCATGGGTAATAGGTTTGCAGAAAATTTATGACCTGAAAGTTCTATATTTTCTTTTTGCAAAATCCTGTCTATTTTAACAGAGTTCCCGTCTGCCGTTTCTACTGTAAAAACTTGCCTAGGTTTTGTTAAGGGTAGCTTAAGAGCTTGGCAGAATGAAGTATTTATAAAACTTTGGTTTGCACCAGAGTCAAATAATACTTTAGCCTTGTTATCCGCTGGTTTGACCAACTTAGGGCATTCTGGTTTGAAATGCCCAGCTTCTCCACAGTTATAGCAGACCCTTGTTTTCTTTCTGCAATCTTCTTCACGATGTCCTATAGCTTTGCAGAAGTTGCAGGGTTCATTACATTTTTCAAAATGTTTCTTTTTGCAGTTTCTGCAGAACGGCGGAGTGGAAGATTGCCCAGTTCTTATTTTCTTGAAATTGCTATTATTACCCACACAAAATCCTTGGGTAATTTTCTGAGCCAAGTCCTTCTTCCTATTTTCTTCTCGCGTACGCCCAGTCCGTCTGTCAAAGTGTTGGCTAATCCACCGCATCGTCGATCGTGCGGGGCCTTGCAGCTTTGACAATATCACGGATCTCGCTAATTAAACCCCAGATGTAGCGAGAAATAAGTACCGGCTTTGGCGAAGCCAAAGTAGGCATAATTCGAGCATATTCAAAAAATTTCGAAGTATACCCTCGGCAGTCAACATTCACCATTCGGTGGCTCAGGAATTTGTTTGCCATATGCTCTTTTTCATATTCTGGGCAGAATTTTCTATCCACCAGATGTTTAAACTCCTCCCAACTCATGGCATAGGCCATGTCACTTCCCTTAGCTTGCAATACCGTATTCCACCATTCTAATGCTTCTTTCTTGAAAAGGTGAGAAGCATACATGACTTTGTCCTCCTCGACACATTTACTTATTTTGATTACTGCCTCGGTTTTATCCAACCAACACAGTGCCGCAGTCGCCCCATCATTGCCTGCAAATTCAACAGGTTTACAGGCAAGAAACTCCTTGTAAGTGCAACCAGGCGTTGCAGCTTTCATTCTTTTGAGAATTGGGGCTTGCAGTACATCATCGTTATCGTTATTATTAATGTTGCCACCTCCATTTAAGCTATTACTGAAATTATCACCGTGAGTGCGTTTACTGGGAATAATTTGTTCAGGTTCAAGTGGATTTCGAGCAGCAGCAAGGATTGCTGGAATAGCATTGGCTATTCCTGAGCAACAATGTTTTCGATATCTTGCCTATTCAGAAATTGATCTTCATGGTTTTGCGCAGAGTGGTTACTCTTGTTAACTTGTTCATTACCAGCGTGTTCCATCTGGTAATTAATATAAGTTATTAGCATAAAATAAATAACGACTAAAACAATCGCACAAAAATCACGTTAACACATATGGCCAAAATTGTCGATATTTCGACTTCCATATTTTTATATATTCTAATATGCGTCCGTACACACCCGTTATATTACAAGAGTTTTATTTTAAGTTATTTCACATAGTTATATTTTTATTATTATTAAACACATATTCCTACAACCACACAACCACAGTCACACCATCTCCGTCAGCTGGCATCTCAGAAACGACGTTCCCTCTCATCGTACTTCCATGATATCCATTCCCCTACTTCCCAGATTCTATTCCCGGCGTCCACCAGCTCCTCACCATAGTGGCGGAGTTCTGCCAAGTTTTCGGAGCTCATAGGTGGGTGTAGTGGAGGCTCCGGTTCGAACTGAGGGAAAAAGGTATTAGGATTATTGAGGAGATTCTGAAACTGCCAGTCGGTGGTCCACCACTCTTCTAGCTCTGCTGGTAGCGGTTGGGTGTGGATAATAGGATTTGGGATCTCAGGCTTTAGATCAACTGGAAGTTGTGCTTCCGCTGGGTAATTAAAGAGGTTTTCACCGGGAGGTCCGATGAGGTCACTCAGTGCCAGTTTATGATCCACCTCTTCCCAAGATGGCATTTCCTGGTCTTGCCTGGAACTTTCTCCGATCTCTATTCCCTTGCCTTTATCTTTGGGATCCTCTGTCTTTATAACTTTCCGTGTCGTTGGTTTCTTCCTGCGCACACGCCTCCAACCCATGCATCTTCTTTTCTTTCTCGGTTTGGGTTTCTCCGGAGGTTGGGCTTGAAATTCCATAGGTTCATCAGTGTTGGCACAATAACCGGTAAAGTCTCTGGAGACTTCCACATTCACCGAATAAAGATTGAGATTCTGAAGAGCTTCAGACAACTCATTCATGCTGTTTAGCATATATGAAAAAAACACACAAAATTCTAGGTTAAAATTTTGTAAGTACAATCATTCAAGTATCATTGTTCAAATAGAAAAATGGCAAATATTGCGACTTTTGTATATATATGTTTATTTCAAATTACAATTGAAATTCAATATATACTAGGGGTTGTGCATTCATAATTTATTATGTTCAACATGCCTTTATATAAGGTTTATTTTATCTTCTCTTACTATGTTGTTTATCTAATGGGCAAAGTTTCTTTAAAGTTTCTGGCTTATGGATGATATGGGTGCTAGTACTGGGTCAGGGTGTTGGCAGTTTAACTTAATTAAAAGTTAACATTTACTGTTGTAGTGGCTAACATATAGAGATTTGCCCATTGTTCATCTAATTCATCTTCCCATGGTGGGTTAGTGCCTATTTCCTGAGTTTCCTTATTAATCATCACTCCTTTTGGTTGTGACTTCTTTATTTTCTCTTGATTTTTTCTAATAATCCAGCTTCTTTTCTTAATGGTAAGTGGTTTCTCAAACTGTGTCTTACGAACAAATATTCCTTCCTCAGTATCCGCTGAGTATCTTGAGGAATTTGACTGAAATGAAGTTTCCTTATCTTTTGGTGAACTATCTAGTTGACGATAGATGTCCGAAATTCTTTGCTTACCCATACTGTAAACTAACAAATAGTCAAATAACACAAAAACACATAAGCATAGGATGACAATCAGAAAAATTAAGTATTTCTAAATACTTAATTGGCTTAAATCAGTGGCTCTGATACACCTTTTTCTGTCATGGCCCCCGGCCCGGTTTGACCCGGTCCCGAAGCCGCGGGACAGAAATCCCGTGGTATTTATTTAATTTGGCAGCGGAATTATTAATAGGATCGTTAAAACTTGAAAATGCACGATTATTTTATTTCATAATTAGGGACAAACCCCGTAATTTACAATAAGGGAATTTCGCTGGGAAACCCCTCTTTTACAAAAAAACATGTTTCTTTATTTTATTAAGCCACTTCTTCAAGCTTGCAGTGCTATGTGGCACTTTTTCCTTGATCACAGCAGATCACCTGAAACATGTTTTAAAAAGGTTTTTTCAGCAAGGAAATACTGGCGAGTCATTCAAGTTGCACAAAACGACACATTGTTATAATATACAGTATTAAGGGTGATTACATTGTTTATATCAACCAATTACCCCAAATCGGTATTTATCACTCGACTATATCTGTGACTATGGTCAGATCACCCATTGGCTAACTCGTTGTCCAATGGTGAAGGGAAACAAGTCATGTATACAAAACCCCACATACCGGCAGTAATTGAAGACTACAAAGACTTAATCTCTGTAATTATAACTTTAAAAATATTTACGGTTTTGTAAAGCAGTTTGATAAAAAGAGAATGACTCACATTGCAGATTTAAACTGGCAGAGTTTAGTCTACTGATTAGCCTTGTTAACCTAATTCAAATAACAATGCATACGAAAACTAGGTTAGTAACTTTAATCCAACTTTTTATGACAACTCATGAGATCAAAACCTTCACAACGAATGACAAAGTGCGATACTTAAACATCCATCGAATTCATGACGAATGACAAAGTATAACCCAAGTTTGAGCAGCACTTAAACATCCATTGGATTGGTTTCTATCGATCGGACATTAAATCGTAGCAGTGATTGAGTTATTACCCTGTTATCGCAGCAGAGGTTCGGGACAATGTGTGTTTTTGAAGGAAACAGCGTATAACTTAATGTACGTAAAGAAATTTTTCGTCGAAACATGCAAACAGATCAAGTCCCAAGCCCCTGAATTTATAGCCCAAATTTGGACCTCCCGCGTGTCGCGACAGGATCACCCATCCCTGTCGCGTGTCGCGGGGAAACCCAAAGTAGGCTAGGCCTGCTTTGTCACCTACTTAGCCCTGCAGAGTCGACGAAATTCGAAATTACGTGTTTTAGAATCGTTTTGAGCAGATAAACATAATTAGGGAATACCTCCCTTGAGTTTTAGGGGGCCCTGATCCTAGTTCCAACTATTCTGAAAGGTTTAGGGGTCAGGCAATATTTCTTGGGGGTCTCAATTAGGGTTTCCTATTGGATAAAATAGAATCAGAAATAGATATTTGGCGAGAGTCATTACAGTAATGGTTGAAACACACTCGAAATGGTGAAGGTTACTAAAGGAATCTTGAACCCACACCCCATGCACAAAAACAGAGCCTCCCGACAATTTTTCTTCATTACAGCAAGGGTCGTGCTCAGCCCAACACGCCCTCGTGCCCATGGATCTGCAGAAAATACCCAGTACAGGTAACTGGACACCGGGCCGTGCTCACTGAACACGCCCCCGTGCCCAGCCTTCTGTTTAATATGTTACTGGCGATTGAGCACGGGGCCGTGCCCGGACCAACACGGGCCCGTGTCCAGATGCCCAGTAACATAAAATTTGTTTTTAAACACCTTTTTACACATTCAATCAACCTAAAAACTTATTTTTTGGACACATTGAGGACAATGTGTAATTTAAGTGTGGGGGGATGTTAAAACCTTGAATTTTACAAGTCCTAATAACAAGCCTTACACAAAACTCTATTGGAACCGCTAATCACCCCAATTTTTTTCAAAAACTTTTCATTTTTTTTACTTGTCTTGGTTTAATTTGGGAATAACAAGTTTCAAAAGGTTATATTTTTACAAATTTACAACCGATAACCTGGTGATAAAAAGAACCAACATAAGAAAATTATGAAATGGCATAACAAGTCTAGTTAAAATTTGATTATATATACTTGATCACATTATAAATCCATTCCCACAACTAGTGAGTTTTGAGCCTTAATGAGCATACAAGCATACATCTTTAAATTAATTGCTCATTTTTCGTTTCTTGTGTGAATAGCCGCTTGGTTCTTACGACTCTAGAACTTGTACGACAATACATTCCTTGTCTTACCAACTCAAACCCAAGTAAGTAAATGATGGAGGCATTAGGACTAACCCATTTTCTTTTCAAAACCATTATTTTTCATTTTCTTTTATCACCTACCCAAAATCCCCCTAGTTAATCCCTTTGAGCCTAAACCTTTTCGTTTCTAAACCCACTAAACAAACACCCTTTACCCACCAAAACCCTTTTTCTTTTCAACCGTTTATTTTAGTAAAGAGCTCAGTTTTCTTGTGACGTTTCCTTATAAAAAATGAAGTCTAGCAATAAACAAACAAAGTCCTTAAAGAAACATTGTTTGAAAATGCTTAGTTTCACAAAAACAAAAAGTTTTACGATGACCGACACTTTTTAGGCTTTTAGCCCTTTTTACTAACCACTAATCCAAAACCACCTACCTTTAGCCCAAGCCTAACCCTTCCAAAATTCCTCTTTATATATACAAAGGTTTATAGTTATAATGGAGGAGGATTGATTTCTTGGCAAGCATATGGTAGAAGTAGGTTCCATGCCGGTCTCGAGTGTTTCACAAAAATACATCTTCGGCCGAGTGTTGAGTGATCTCCCGTGAGGTATGTGAACTTGTATCTAAAAGGAATTTTAAAAAGGCATGTTATGCCCAAATAAGTAATTTCGCTTATGAAATGTTCTAAATAAATCATAACGAATAGGATTGCAAATAATATAAAAATAAAACCCAATAAAGATCATGGATTCCCAACACTCAAGACAAGCCCAAAACTTCTCTTCTACCCATTCCATTTGGGTGTGTAAGCCACAAAATAAAGAGTTTTTCTTGAGGACAAGCTAAGATTCAAGTGTGGGAGTATTTGATATGTGCAAAATGCAACATATAAATTACATCAAATGAGGCATAAAACTAACCCTTTTTTAGTACTAATGTTGGAAAAAGTGTGCTTTTGTCTTTCTTTTGTATTTTCAGGACCAAATGAGCTTAAATGAACAAAAGGAACAAATATGCAGCAAAAACTAACACAAATACAAAGAAAAGGAATAAACGTGGCATGCTCGACCCCTCGACAGCATCTTCCCAAGCAAAAACAAGAAACAGAAGGCTGACCATGGCCCCGTGCCCACTGAGCACGGGGGCGTGGCCAGATGTCTGCAGAAAAGACAAAGTTGTAGAAGCTTCTATTGCTCACCACGGGGGTGTGCCCACTAAGCACGGGGCATGGTTAACGCTAAGATTCGCAAAATCTAGCAAATCTTGCTAGTATAGATACGCTTCTGCACACGAGGTCCTGCCCAGCGAACACGGGGCCGTGTGGAGCCTAATGCAGAAAAGAGCAATTAATGAAGGAAGAGAAAGAGGATGGCCACGGGGGCGTGTCCAGCGGACACAGGGCCGTGGCCGGGCTTCTGTTCAGGAAATAAATAGAGGTGCTTGGTTCACTTCAAAGGCATCCATTGGCAAACCACCTCTCTCCCACTTCACCACCACTCCACCACCACTACAACACCCAAATCCACCACCATCATCTATCATCCACCTTAGAGTGTGTGTAGTAGTCTCGGGATTCAAGATTGATCTTAAGAGTTCTTGTCAATCAACGGCCATGTTTGGCTAAGTCTCTTACATCACTTGGTGAAGACAAGTCTTTAATGTAATACTTTTGATTTTTAATTCTTTTCGTACTTTTTATTTGGTTTTGTATTAATGACTTTAATAACTAGTTTCTTATGTTGAAGGTGAAACTTCTTTATCATTTGTCCGTGGTGTCATGGCATTACTTTACTGTCTATATAAAGTAAAAGATTTTCACCATTCATATCTCTACGGTCTATATAGAGATATGTTGGCTACCTGGTCGGGGGTTAAGGGAATGGTTTAGTAAGTTCTTGCCTTGTTCAGTGTATAGATCCTGCAAGGACCTAGGTCAAGCTTACTAGGACCTCCTTCAATACCCACTTGTATTACAAAGGTAGTGATGTGTCAAATACTCAAAGCCCAAAGATCCAAACAACTTTTAGTGCAGATGCTTCATTTGGATCTTCATTCAACAACTCAAGCAGTGGTGGTGGATTTTCATCTTATTCATGTTTTGAGCCAAACACTCCAATGCGGAGTCCTCAATCTTCACAAAGCTCAAACAACTATTCAAGCCAAAATAATTCGAATCCACACGTCATTTAGTGCAAAATTGCTATTAATTTGAAAAACACACAAGGTTTAATGAATCATATGAAAGTCTAGTCGCAGGAAGGATTGGAAACCCGAATAGGACCAAAGAAGACTATGATCAAATAGATCCTGAAGAGTTGGAACTTATCGACATAAAGTGGTGTATGGCTAGCATAGTTCGTAGAGCACAATGATTTATGGAAATAACTGGGAGGAAAAGTCTTGGAGGGCCTGACATGTCACACCCTCAAATTCCACATGCGGAGTATTACCGCGAGACGTGCGACTGCCCAGGATCCAGCCACTAATTATTTTGAACCGTTTGCGAAAAGTGTAGGTTATTTCAAATAATAACATAACTAGTGACTAAATTTAAAATTTTCAAAAATATAATTTGCAGCAGAAATGTAACTTAAAACTTTTCACAGCTAGAAATGACAATTTAGATGAATGTACTAAACGTACTACTTACACACTCCATCCATTTGCATTGTCCGTTCTGAGCTGTATCGAGCAACCTGCAAAGCATGTAGTAGGGTGTCAACATAAAGTTGGCGAGTTCACGAGTTGTCCAGTTTTAGTTCCAAAAACGCAAGTTGTTTAGATAATGTAATTATAATCACGTTATGGGGAGCTACCCCATCTGTAAGCTCACTAAACTATAGATACCGAAACTGGTGACTGTCAAGTTGATGTGCCCCGTTTGTCAATGTCTATCATCATTAACCAAGTTGCAAGTCCTACTAGTTCACGCCTGATCCCCCGGTCACGTTGTGAGGTTTGTCAAACCTAATAGCGCTATCAACTAATATCCCATTCTCCCCTGGCGATTAATCGGTATTGTAAGTAGGGACTTTCCATGATAGAGTTTCATTTAGTTTGCTAGTTGTGATTTATAAACAATATCAAAACGCATTCCCCCAGGAATGGTAGTTTCAAAGTATCAGTCGTATCCCCCCCCCCCCCCCCGTGAATAATAGTTTAAAAGTATTCAGTCGTATTCCCCCAGGAATAGTAGTATAAAAGTATCCTTTTTAAGGATAATAGTTCGTCTGTGTCCCCCTGGGACGCATGCTTTTAGTGTGTGTGAACTCACCTTTGCTTTGCTCGGTAGATAAAGCATTTGTCCTAAGTTGGTCAACCACATCCTATTATGGTTACCACTTGTTAGGACAGTAAACAAGTAATCACGTATAAACTACACGTATCTAACATGTATCTAACACATATCATACAACTCGTAAACCCACATTTAAGTATATGGATCGTGTATAAATCTATAACATATTAATATAATACAATCCAATCCACATGTTCCAAGTGTGCGACCCCAAACAAAATAACATACAGTTCAAATAAGAGTGTGTGGCCCAATTAATTAATGGCCCAATTAAAGTGTGCGGCCCACTTGTAAAGTGTGCGGTCAACACAAAAATGTGCGACCTCTTGACAAGTGTGCGGTCATGCAACTGTACGACTAAATCAAGTGTGCGGTTTCTAACAGATATGCGGCATTACTTAGGTGTACGACCAACACGTGTGCGGGTGTAGTGCGCGACCTGTTTTGGGTGTGAAGCCCACTAAGACTGTGGCCCAACACTGTTTATGGCCCAAACACGATTGTGTGCCACTCTACCAAGTGTGCGGTTACCCAAAATGGTGTGCGATCACAGTGTGCGGTTGAGTAGTCTACAGTATCAAAATCAATCAGCAGGTTATTCATGTTTATTGCAATCAAATCGGCTAATCCAAATCAACATGTTATCTAATACAATTCTTATGACACTAAGATGATTTACTATCATATAATGCATGTTTTTACATATATTCATATTGACAACAGACCTAAGCATATCATTTGCTGATATAAAAAAAACCTATAATAATTACCGAGCAGATCTATAACATTCTATTATGCAGAATTATCAACGCCCTAACCTTCCACACTGTTTTTATCAGCGAAAACAGGTTCAAATTCCTAAGGGTCCGTCCATATCGTATTAAAAACATCAGAATCCTTAATTCAACTTTCATATTAATTATCACATCCTTCACTCATCTCAATACTCCATCTAATTTACAAACATATGTTCAGATATAAGCAATTTATCACAGGAACACTCGTAAAACCACTATTATCATTCTTAACATCAAATATATGTACATAACCTTTCTTAATCAAAATTTCACAAAGAAGCAAAGCATTGTGGACACAAAATATCATATACACCAAACAGTTTTCAAAGTCAGGACCGATGAATCCGAAAAACGGATTGCAACTATATACTAAACAGCAAGAAGCCACAAAAATGTAGGAAAATCAGAGGTTAATATATATATATATAGGGTAAAGTTATTGTAAAAAAGGTTAAAAGTGTGAGAAATGTGAGAAATATTGTGGAGATGACATGTGTCCTAAATCTAAATTAATTCAAAAGGGTAAACAAGTAATTTTATCATTAATTCAATTAATTAAAAACTTCCCATAACCGCCACCTTAATTATAGGAACTGGATTTTTTTAAAAGATCTCTATAAACACCATTCAACAAGTATATAACACCATTCAGTAAGTATATAACACCATTCAGTAAGTATATAACAGCATTCAGCAAGTATATAACAGCATTCAACAAGTATATAACACCATTCAGCAAGTATATAACACCATTCAACAAGTATATAACACCATTCAGTAAGTATCTAACACCATTCATGGACTAAACATCTGATCGAAACATATTTTTTTTCTCTATATAAGTATATCAATATGGTACTCATATTAAAGATAAAAAACGCTCGGTATTATGGTGTAATTTTTTTAAAAAAGTTACGTATAAAAAGTTATTGACGTTTAAAAAAGACGTGTGGAAGTTACATGTGCATTAATGTTAGTTTTTTAATTTAAAAATGTTAAATTTACCTATATACCCTTAATCTAGAAAATTAATATGTTTAATAGTAAACATTATTTACAATTTTGCCATTATGATCTCAACCATTAGATAAAAGATCTAATGGTGTAGATTCTTTCTTACCTTTCTCACAAAAAACACTTTTTTTTACAGGAACCTCTACCTATATATATATATATATATATATATATATATACTTACCCACAATTTATGAAGAAGTGGACATGTGTGTGTGTTGCCACTGCCCCTTCTCGCACCGAGGCCTGAAACCGAAACCCGAACCCAAGAAGAACCATCATCATTCTGTCTGACCCGAAATCACTACTCGCCGTGTAGCCACCCCTATCACCGTGTCGTTCCGTCCTTGCCGCTGGCATAGTACTGAAGTGAGAACGTCTGCCGGAGCTGAAACACCAGAGCCACTGTTCTGATTTTAGCCGAAAATCAACCCGTCACCGGTCGCCGCCGTCATCGTTGATCTCTCTCTCTTTGTTCTCTTTCACTCTTAACGGCTCTGGATATATGTGTGTGCAAGAGATGGTACAAAAAGGGGGTGGGCGAGAAGCAAGGTAAGGAAGGGTGTTTGGGGTGTCGTCGGTCTGAAGTGTGGCAAGAATTTGTCGCGGTCGGAGTGAATCTCCGATGATTGGAGATTAGAAAGGAGAAGCGGAGGGATTGTATTATTGTGCGGCTGGTGTGTTTTAATTAGGGTTTTGGTTTTAAAATGAGGGGGGTGAGGGGTTAGTTTGTTTATATAGTGTATGGTTTAGGGGTTTAGGTAGGTTTGGTTGGGCTCGGCCCAAGTATATGGATCCGGTTAACATCGGGTGTCTCGTTGAACTGACCAACCCACTTAACTTAACACTTAATATTTATAATGGTAAATAAACAAACAAATAAATAAATCTCTCGTCGTGTGTTATTATTATAAACAATAATAATAGTAATATAATACTAAGGAATACGAATTTTAATAAAATACCATTCTCTCGACAAGTAGAGTCGAGAGTGCGGGTTGTCACATGACTCAAAGCTAGCATTTGATAAATCCAAAGTAACTTGCTTCAAATTCAAAGAAAAAGGCCACTTTAAGCGAGAATGTCCAAACAGAGAGGTTCGTGGAAACAATAATCCTTTTGGTGATGATTATTACAAGAAGGCAATCTATCACAAAAATTCTTAACATTCGCCAAACACGTCACGACCAATTCCAATAGAGGATGGTTCATCGAAATGAAAGAATAAGGCGTTGGTCATGACACAGGAAAACGATGGTTTTAACTAGAATAATTATACTCCGAAGACCGAAAGTCTTACTCTTTTGGCTGAAATCATTTAAGAACTAGAACAAATTGTAGAAGAAGTGACAATTGAAGAAGTTTGTGCTGAGATTAGCTTTGATAAAACTCCATAAGTTTTAGGCGATTATGATTCTGAATCACATGAGATTCTTCACAATGCATTCAAATCTATTATGCCCCCTGATATGTTTAATTCTTTTGCAGGTTTCTTCGGCACAAAAGGAAGTTACCATGGTATGCATTTTGAAGAAGATAAGAAACAACCTGTAGAAGAAATTATAGACATAACAAAGGAAATGTATGCTGAAAACTTGACCGAAATCCCTGAGAAAGCCATGATGGCTTAATTGAAAGAAGTAGTCAAAACCTCTGAGGATGAACATAAGGTTGAGTCGGTTAAAGTGGAGGTTGAAAGTGAGAAATCAAAAACTCAATTTAAATGCACGAAATGCATAGAACAGTGAAAATCTTACATTGAAAAAGATGATAAATTCAAAGAGTTGAAATGACACACAGATAACCTAATCAGTAATCTAAAATATACAAAAGAATCGTATGGTAAACTAAGCAGAAATGTCAACCAGTACCGCGATGCAAGTAGAGAAAATGAAGCAACGATTTCTATGCTCAAAAGTACTGTCATGGATAAAAAATTGCAATTAATAATCATATTGACACAAATGCGAAGTTAAAACAAGAGCTTGAAACCCTTAGGAATGATAAGGAATTGGTTGATAAGAAGATGATTAGTTTTTCCTTGGTATCTTATGTTTTGGATCACATTCTCCCCAAACCAACTAGAAAAGACGAGTCATGGGAAGATGTGTATGGTAATGATAACAAAGGGTTAGGTTTTAATCAAGTTCCGCCTCCTATGTGGAATAGCTATTCAAGAAAGAAATCTGATGGGTGGAAAGCGTTGAATTTAAAATTGAAAACTTAATAGAAAGACCAGCTGCCAGACAATCTTGATGTGACCTATACCAAATCTGACACTGAGTGTGAATCAGAGTTGGTTAAAAATGTTGTTGACCACTGGTATTACAAAAGTAGTGATGTCCAAACTGAGAAGTTCAAGCGTTCAACAAGATGTTAATCTGTATTACAAAGGTAGTGATGTGTTAAACACTCAAAGCCCAAAGATCCAAACAGCTTTTAGTGCAGATGCTTCATTTGGATCTTCATTCAACAACTCAAGCAGTGGTGGTGATTTTCATCTTATTCATGTTTTGAGCCAAACACTCCAATGCGGAGTCCTCAATCGTCACAAAGCTCAAACAACTATTCAAGCCAAAATAATTCGAATCTACACGTCATTTAGTGCAAAATTGCTATTAATTAGAAAAACACGGAAGGTTTAATGAAACAGCTGCAAAGGATCACATGACGTTTCTTGCCTCTGTACTTGAATCTTATGAAAGTCTAGTCGCAGGAAGGATTGGAAACCCGAATAGGACCAAAGAAGACTATGATCAAATAGATCCTGAAGAGTTGGAACTGATTGACATAAAGTGGTGTATGACTAGCATAGTTCGTAGAGCATAACGATTTATGGAAATAACTGGGAGGAAAAGTCTTGGAGGGCCTGACTTGTCCCACCCTCAAATTCCACATGCGGAGTATTACCGCGAGATGTGCGACTGCCCAGGATCCAGCCACTAATTATTTTGAACCGTTTACAAAAAGTGTAGGTTATTTCAAATAATAATACAATTAGTGACTAAATTTAAAATTTTCAAAAATATAATTTGCAGCAGAAATGTAACTTAAAACTTTTCACAGTTAGAAATTACAATTTAGATGAATGTACGAAACGTACTACTTACACACTCTTGGGTTTTGTTGACCATTCTTGGGTTTACTTGTTTACTTTGTGCTCCTAGGTGTTGTGCACGACCATTCCCATTCCCATTGCCTGGCACTGTCTCGCCTATCTGGCACTTTGTTGATTTCCTTGAAATCCAAGATTTTTTCCTCGTTTATACTTGTTTTTCCCTTCCTTTGTATCGAAAGACCTTAGAAACCTGCGTTTGGCAAATAGGAATGATTTAGGTAGTATTTTCAAATATAAAGTCATAAAAATACTTAGAATTAGGGATTAACTATGCACTAAAGTATGTATAATTGATGGCACATCAATCATCCACATCTTCCTCTTTATAACTTTATGTTTCTCAATTGTTCTCTACTACTAGAAACTCACAATCTATGTCATGTATTGCTTATCCTTTTGGGCAAATCTACAAATTAACATTTATCAAATCCTAATTTTTGCATTTGAAGTTTCTTTGACTTATTTTATTGTGATGTTTAGGGCTCCATGCCTATTTTTTCCTATGACGGACATCGTTATTTTATTATTTGTGTTGATCACTTTCTCGTGATATGTGAATTTTTCTATTGACAAAAAAATATGATGTTTACAAAACATTCACAAACCTTATTCATATAGTTAAACGCTAACTAACACTAACTAAAGTTGCTCAAACTGATTTAAGAGGCGAATTTTGACATTTGACGAGCTTTTTCACCCCCTTGGAATCATTCACTGTAACACCTCGAAAATTCGGGTTAAATATTAAAACGACACGTGTCAAGTACAACAAAACGCGTTGTAAAAACCGGATTTAAGAAAGATGTTTGACAGGAATTAAAAGTGTCATTATGTTAACTTTTGCACCTCTGAACGACCTCGTTGTAAAACCCAAGACTCAAATTTTATTAAAAACATCTCATACATGATCCAAATTTCAGTAAATAATAGCATTGAATGATCTATGATTAAAGTGGTGGACTCCTACGAAGAAAAGAATGGTAAACCTTCATTTTCGGTACTTGTTTTTGGATTCAAAACAAACAAACCAAAGTAGTAGGGTATGTTCAGCATTTAGACACTTATTGGAGGCCCCCTAATGATAAAATAAGTCCCACATTCGAGATATACAAGTTGCCCTTTCGAAACACCAACAAACAACAACATTTTGGTCCCTGATGTATGCTTACGGACCGTAAGCATATACGCTTTACGGTCCGTAAACAGATGCCAGCTCCGAAAAAACAGGCTGTTGCCTGTTGTGCGCGTTTCTGACCCACTAAACCGGTTTTTCTCATTAATAAAAGACCCCTAAACTATCCTAGAGCATTAGGACACTTGTTGGATGATTGTGGTCAGCTCTAGAGTTAGTTGTCAACCAATCATGGTGAGTATTTTCACTATATAAGGCACTTCATGTTGCAAACATTCTTCACACTTGCAACTGATCATTTGGAGCATTTCTGGAGCTAAGGAACTCTCTCATTTGATCTTAAATCGTGCATAGGACTCTTGTAAGTCTTCTAGTTCATCTTTGTTTGAGTTTAGCTTGGTTAATTAGCTAAAAGTCAAACCGTCGTAATTACGGTTTGACTTCGAGATTAGTCACTAATGACTCAGTCATATCTCGATTTAAAAGTAGTTATAGGATGGTATTTATGTGGGTAATAAAACCCCAAAAGGGTTTCCCCTGATCACCATCCTAACTAGTTCAAATGTCGGGTCAAACGATTAATTAAAAAGTCAACATAATGCTTAAAATGTCATTTATGCATAATTAGCTATCTAGAACATTTGTAACCTGTTTGATCATTGTTATAACTTAGTAATAAGTGTAAGAACATGTCTAAACATGTTCAACCCGACTATTTCCTGTCTAGACCCGGTTCAGAACCGAAAGTCACATAGTTTGACTTTCACTTTGACTTTCAGTTCTGACCCGTTTAGGCATATTTTAGAAATTCCTTAGAGCTTTAATTGGACTAGGTTACATGTTAGAACAAACCTCTGTGATTACACACCTTGGTTCGTTAGTTATCCAATTAATATGCATGTTCCCGTTAATTGCTCGTATGTTGACCGTTATGCCCTTATTACCTTAAAACGTGAATTATGAAAATGTAAAAGTGTAGAAACCTTAGTTACTGATATATAGACTTGCATGCAAAGTTTGACATCAGTTTAACTTGTAGATTAAGAGTTATGCTCGTTATCGCTAAACTAATGCTTTATGTTAACATAATGGCGTAATTAGCGTATAGCCTAGTTAAACATACTTTTTGGTATCAAATCTTTTACCCACTGATATGATATATTATTTAAGGATTTTTAAAGATTTTTAATTAATTTTAGGCTGAGCATAACTCATAGTCGTAGGCTTAATTCGGTAATTGTCGGTTTTGCCCTTACGGGCCATAAAATGAGTTTTACACATCTAAACGATTCCAAACCTTTTGCTATTGATTAATTATGATAAATAAATTATTTTAAGCCTTCTGGAAATATAAAAATATCAGATTTAAGTATCGAACCCGGTAATGGCCTTTAATCGCCTAAATTAGCGTTTTTAACGCATAGTATGTTTTAAAATCATATTGGACATACCCGGGTTGATACCTACTGATATAAGAGGCAAATTATCATATTTTAACAGTAAGCAAAAGTTGATAAACTCAGACTTCGGTTTTGAGATTTCGGCCTATGTGAAATTACCAAAATACCCCTACGGGGCCTAGTTTGGTTAAAAATGATAAGTTTCACATACATGCCTTAACCTACTGATGTAACTTAGCAAATTGAGTATATTTGCTGATTACATCAGACCTGTAACTCAGGTTGTCACTTAAACTCTTTTATAAACTTTTAATTGACCAAAATACCCCTACGGGGCCTAGTTTGTGTTTAGACACGTTTCGGGCATAACGAAAGACACCTTACTGATGTCACAACATATTTGAGACATAATTAACTTAGGAAACCTGTATATAGCTCTCATGACTACCCGTCACGCTTATTACGCGTACGGTTCGGTTTATGTAACAAGTTTACATAAATTAGCCGAAACGGGTCAAACCTTAAAGGTTTTATCTCAAAATCCAGAATGTGAATAGTAAACCCATATTAAACAAGTCTCCAAACTTGTCGGGTCTGAATCACATTCTATCCGGTCTTCGCTTAATCGTGCGTACGAACCGTATCTCGAAACTAGCCGGTCTAAGCTTAAGCTTAATAAAAGACCCGTTAGAATTCTAATAGGTTATATTAAACCTTCGTTCCAGATTAGGAGAACCAGTAAAAGATACTTGCTATTCTGCTTATTGTGATTTATACTTGCATCAGGTAAATACTTTTAACTTATTTTCCCTATACGGGCTTGGGTTACGGTACATAGCGTACCGCTTGATCGGGCATCAAATCTCCACGCTTAGTAGGTAGTTGAATAATTTGATCGGCTCGTTTTAAACAGATGTGTTTACTTTACAGCCTTTGGGGGGTTAATGACCATGTCCCGGATATCCCTGGCATCATCTTACGAGATGGCCACGACCTGAGCACGGGGTGTAGGCGTACTCCCGTGTATAACTCACTTAAAGTGGTGTGTCTATTGATCTTTAACCCGGATACGTTCCGGGCTACTGAACGCATAAGTAACATGTAATTCGTTCACAAGATTATCATATTAAATAATTCTCCCAAGTTAAATAAAATGATTTATGCCATGTGCATCCAAACCAATTTTAAATCATTTTCCAAAATGAGTCAGTTGAATGTATTTACCAGTGTAAACTGACGTATTTTCCCAAAAAGACTGAATGCAGGTACTAAACGTAATTTGGCTGGATTGACTCCTAAGCATCAATAAAAGTCTCGCAAGCTTAGGATGTCAGAAGTCTGTTGAACCATAAATGTTATTTTGTTTCGATCCGTTCTATGGATAAACACCGGATATTGTAACTTTGATTACAATAAATAAATTCGGTTGTATCTTATGTTTAAATTGCTTCCGCTGTGCATTATTATATTGTGTTGTTTGACTATTACGTTGCCAACCACGTCACGATACTCCCCCACCGGGCCCACCGGTGACACGTGGAAATCGGGGTGTGACATTCACATATCACTTTGTCCTCACAAGAGTGAACACATTGTACACCATAATCAACATGTAGTTGAAACTGGCTTAACCCTTCTTGCTCATTTTTCTAGTTCCTAAATGTTTATGGCACTTTGCTTTTCACACCATTGTCTACCTAATTAGCCGCATGCCTTCTCGAATATCCTCCATCAAATATCCATTTAAACTTCTCTTTTGCAAGGATCCCAACTATTCTTTTCTCCGTGTCTTCGATTGACAATCTTTTCCCCGTCTTCGACTATACAACGATCACAAGATGGAGTTTTGCTCTACACCTTGCATCTTTCTTGAATGTAGTCCCACACATAATGGCTATTGATGTCTAGATCCAATAACATATAGCAATTAGATTTCTCAACATGTTTGCGTCTTTAATAAAAAACTTTCCTTTCCAATTTTTTATTCAATCTACTCCTCTAAGTCTTCCATACAACACTTGCTCATATTTTTCTGATTCACAACCCCACCATTCCACATTAATTCCTAATCTACCATGCCATACACCATCTCATCCACAATCTCATTGATAATAACAACAAAATCCTCTAACCCACAATTCCCCCTCTTCTTCTAACTCTCAACCTTTTCCTTCCCCATCTCATCCTCGTCCTTCCGACCTTCGTCAAAAGCCAAAGCCTTGTACTCCATATAATCCATGGTAGTTGACAGAGTTATACATCAACATGGCAATAACTTTGCCCCCCAAGGATCTTGGAACCCTTGACTACATTCAAGGCATTGAAATTTACCCACAATGACGTGATATACATATATCTTAACAGAAATACATCTTTGAGCTCTTTCAAAGAGCTGGTTTTTATGTTTGTAAATCTGCCTCCTCTCCTATGAGCACATCCTAGGTTTTATCTCTTGGAGACGATCTCTTTATCTCCGACCTTACTTGTAACGATACCAAAAAGATTAACATCGACCATTCTAACATCCTAGGTAAATCCCACATCGGACGTGGTCAGGAGAGATTCTTGGTTCATAAGGAATGCTCTTACTCTTAAATCGCTAATGCATTTTAGGCTTAGATGGTTGTGGAGCTCCACAGTTAAGCGTGCTCTGGTGGGATTAGTATCAGGATCGTGGAAAGTCTCAACTTGGGCAACCAAAAAAAATTCGTGAGTTCCTAGATGGGCAACCATCGGGGCAAATGGGACAAAATTGGTGGTACAAAGGGCTAGATATTACTCTGCTAAATATCATCAGCATGTTGGTGCTCTTCAATATGTCACCCTCTCACAAACGGATATTACCTTTGTTGTTAACGAAGTATGGTAGTACATGTATTCTTCGTCAGAAAATCACTAGTTTGCTACCAAACGTATTCTTCGGTACCTAAATGGCACACTTGAGCATGGATTACTCATTTGTCACAACCCTGGCTCTTGAATTCACGCTTACATTGATACCCATTGGTAGAGATCCTCTACACGTTGTGTATTTTCTGATGTCGTCTGGGCTGGGTGTCCGGGTGACAGTCGATCCATCGAGGATTTGCTACCGGTATGGGTTCCAATATCATATATCATATCTTGGACCGCATGAAAACAAGATACCGTCTATGAGTTGTCCACGAAGTCAAAATACAAAGCCTTGGTTGACAACAGTGATAAATTGACGTGGTTGAAAGCTTTTCTAAAAGAACTTGGAGTAGACACAAAATCCTTTACTACTCTTTGGTGTGGCAATGTTAATGCAATCAATCATTTTGCGAATCTTGTGTTTCATGCCCGAACAAAACATGTTGAGGTTTATTTTCACTTTGTAAGAGAAAATGTTGCTCAAGGAAAGGTACAAGTATAATTATTATTCAGATTAGATCAGATCAGTGGCAACTTTACAAAATTGCTTCCAACTCATAGATTTGTGTTTTTACATTCGAAGCTACAGGTCCCTCCTCGTCCTTAGCTTGCGGGAAAATACCAAGCCATTTGAGTTTTGTACCTTTGTAGTGGGTATCCTCTTTCTTAACCTAATCATGTACAGCATTTCATACAATTCAATCAATACAACCATTATCATTGAAACACTCTTGAATTATATGTGACCATCAAAATCATTCAATGCTCCTCAAAGGAAGCAAATATGTGGATTGTCAATTCATTAGGCT